>OMNV01010848.1:44201-161224 GCA_900303265.1 Brotula barbata | reverse complement strand
CCTTTGGTCAGGTCCTCAACACAATAAAGATGATGGGGCTGGGAATTATCAGACACCTCCTGATGTGATACTTCAACAAAATTTAGTTAGCAATACAATGCACATTGTGGTTTTTCCTAGTACTATGATTTATTATGGGAACAGGTATTTATTCAGACCTGGCAGACTCATCCGTTGCAGAAACAGGTCAGCCCACTGTAAATGATGGAGAACTCCAAATAAATCAACGCTAGGGACCGAGGCCGGCTGTTGTTTGGAGAGATGTCATAGTGGAGTTGCACAAGGCAGAGAAATGATGCCTCAATTCACCACTGCTATTCAGAGAGTCTGTCCAGTTTGACATATCAGAGATCAGGTGCCTTTTCCTCGATACCATCTCGGAACCATAACCTGGATCCATCGCCCTTTATGACAGATGATCAACACAGAGGGAAAAAAGCTGTGTTGGTGACTTGTCATACCTGCCAAAGTCAATACTGATGTCGGCCTTCCCAGTTGTGACCTCTCTAAACGTCAGAGGAGTCATTTCACTCCACACTCTTACAGCTTCCAGTAAGACACGCCGAACTTTGTCCTTACTCATTTGCCAGGGGAAACGTGCAATCCTGTTGGATGGAGACAGACACATACACACTCCACTGTGAGTTGTATAAAGCGGTCGGTAAGATTGTAGTGAGTGGAACCATAGTGAAAATTTGAACTTGATACCTGCTGCACCCCAGTCCTGCCTCCACTCCTCCGCTCAAGAACATGAGACACACAGTTGACGCAGCAATTATGTTTTTTTTCAGTAGGAGGGGCTACAGACAGATAATATAGTAATTCTTTTGACTTTTTTTCACAGGCCTGATAAGATCAACAGACCAGCATTAGAGGCATGGCAACATTGCTTTAGCCCTCAGCAAATATCTGGGTGTCTCGTCCTAGTTTTCCCTATGAAAAATAGTTGTTCATGGTCTTGGAAATTTCATAATAGAGAGATTGATTATAATTAAGGACTGTTGGGCAGAGGTATGCAGTGGCCCTTTAGTTTTACCTTTAACATATCCGAACATGTTTTCCTACCAAGCTATGGTGCAGTTGTCAGCTTGTCATCGAATTTAAGACTTTTCATTTAACAACACCAAAGATGTGATGAATAAGTGCACTGTATCTTAGAGAGGTGGAAGGAAAGAGGAAATTGTTCAGTGAAATAAATATATGATGAAAACAGAATAAAAAGAGAAAAAGACTGTAAACATTTCTTACGCATAAGTGAGGTCAGTCTTCTCCCATCGCCCTCCAAAGACTGCAAATCGTCTCTTGCGCCATTGTCCACGCGGTGCTGTCCTCTTCTTTAGGTTGTACTCTGACAGGCTGAGCTGCATTAAAGTGGGAAAGTCTGGGACACCACATCGAGGGCGTTTCCAAAGAGCAGTGCTGTTCCCGTGAGACACTACAGACTTCAAGTTTTGCTCTTCGTTTAGGGTGTCCTGTTCAAGTCTTCCCATCTTCTTCACACCAATTTGACGACTCTTCTGAGACCATGTCTGTAAACACAAACAAGGCACAAAAGTGATTGCAAAATAGACATGACAACAGGACACACAAATAGAGGTACAGCCACATAGCAGTTGTTTCTGTATGAATGAATGGAGTTTGTTTTAGTGTGACATTTGACATTTGTACAGTCAGTTTGCAATTTTTTGGCTACAATCGGAACTTTTGTTTTGTTCTCATGTAATATTGATTAGAGTTGTTATATAAATAAATAAATATAAAATTTTTATTTGTGGGTATGTTTGTTTCAGAGTGCCTGCTTTTTGTTTTTTTTCATTAAAATTTATGTAAGTTTATGTGAGTGAAGATAAAGAGTGTTTCTATTTAAAATAAAAGATGAACTTTTAAAATGAGCATTTTGAAAATATTTTATTTATAACCACAGGCAAAATCAGTGCACCTTAGTAGCTGTAAGTGGGGATACTTGGATGAGCAAGAAGAAAGAAACTCTAGAAGATGGCGGCGTGCAGATCACTATCCTTTAGAGTTAGTTTTGAGTTGCTGTGAGTAGGTTGGGTTGTTTTTGGGGTATTTCTTTTTACAGTTGATGAGACTTAAAATTAAGCAGTTAGTGATATGGTGAATCTAAATCCAAACTTTTTTAATGCTTTATCTGTGTTTAAACTTGTTTTGTGTGTGGTTCTAAAAATCTCTAGCTGTCTTATGCATCGTATTTCCCCACAAGTCAACTTGTCAAATTTGGTATCTTTGGAAAACTTTTCTGCACTATTTTTAGTGAAGAACCCACTATTAGTCAGACAGGTCCAAAGAGGTTTGAATCACATCAATCAAACTGAAGCGACAGGCTGAAGAAGGAGGCAGGTGAGTGACAGAAGTAAAGTAAGAGTGTGGGTGGCAAAGTCGTAGTCAAAGAGAGGGCGAGAAACCGTTTAACACGATGGAGGAAACAATAAGAAAGACCCAACATGTCACTACAGGACATTGTGGTTGCTGTCTCTCTCCGAAACTGACGTGCCCGAGCTTCACCCCAAATTAGCAGCAGACAGTGAGCTCGTCCACACAATAAAGCATTGTTGCTTTAGCTCCAAGGTGTCATCTGTTACAGTAGACAATCACTGTTAATGTCACTCAAATATGGAAATGCAGACAGTCATGAATGAATGTGGAGATATGCAGGCATGGTCTTGACTGGGGCTGCCCCTACTCACACACTCACTCACTCTCACACAGACACACACACAGAACCACATCTTTTTGGTTAAATCCACTCACAATCATTAAAGGCCAGGAACAGATGTCTGGAAACCCCATGCCCAGTCATGACATCAGGATGTCTGGATCGTCAATGTGTCATCAAAGGATTTTAAGGGAGCTGATTGTACAGTTTTAAAAGTGACTAACTTGCGGTAGGCTCCTAGTTGGTTTGCATTTCTGTTCTGCTGACATATTAAGTGCTTTATTATTATTATTATTTAGAAATTAATACTGTGATCAAATCAAAATTTTAAACGGTCAAAGAAATCTCAATTTGATAAACAAAACCACTTCAGTAAGTATCGATGCTATAGCCTTAAAACCCGTGGTCATAAGATGCTGTTAATTATCTGTTAGAATGGCTTTATCTATAAAGGTCTGAAAGTCACTGATGCTACTACATCCATCAAAAATACGGATAATGTAAATCCTTAGAACAAATTACTAAATCGTTTCGCACCGTTTACAAAATCGTTCGAATCATTTGGTAATTTGTTCGAACCATTTAGTTGACTGACAGTTCAGTGACCCGGAAGAAGATTCGCGTCTTTTTATTGTTGTGAGCTGTTTGCAATGTGCACAATAGAACAAACAGCTACTTTTGGCTGGTATACGCACATGTAATGGACCGGTAGGATTTATTACACTTGTATTTTTTATCTTCGACTTAAATATACGGATATAGTTACTGTTTTTGGCTGTCAAACACAGCAGCACTTCTTCTTCTTGGAGTCATAAAAATGTAAGGTGTTATTGTGTTATTATCCGACAAACGTGTTATTCTTCCTGTTCACTGAACTCCAAGTCAAGTAAATTGCTCCAATGAATTAGCTAATTAGTTCGAGCGAAATTAGTAAATAAAAATGACTAAATAATTCCATTGAATTAGTCATTCGCTCGGGCATAGTAGCAAATGCACTGGAACGACCGTGACCCCTGAGGGACTCCGTATTAAATAAAGCGTGCAGGAAGGCAGAAAGAAAATGGAGGAAACCTAATCTTTAAGTTCATTATTACATCTTTGCAAATGTAATTCTTTTTAGTAAACAGCTGTATCGAGGATACCCTTGGGCAGCACTTTCGTAAAGTATATAGACCCATCTCAAATCTCTGATTCCTTAGCAATACATTTTTTAATCAGGTTAACAATGTCTTAACCTTCATCCTCATTTTGTCAGTGATTGGTTGCGATCTGTTTTTGTTTGTTGACTCATCATATCCGTCCTTGTTCTACTGGACCTTCTCCGACCTTGATTCCACTTGGTCGACCGAAGGAAATTGGTATGACCTGTATATTTATTTTTTGATTTATAAACGCGTCCTATCAGGATATTGGCATTATTGTGGTACAGTATTGCATGGCCAAAAGCCAAAGTGGGAGGGAGCTACGTCAGTAGTGTGGAAGTAGTTGAACTAAGAGGTCACGTCAAGAACAGATCAGAACAAGAAGGGACAATTTGCAAAATATGCAGAATGACGACAATCACTAAAGGGGGAAACACAGCAAACGTCTTTCACCACTTATGGCAGAAGGACCCTGTTGAGTGTATGGAATGCCTCTGTAAAACACTTTGAATTGTACATGTACTTTGAAGTGTGTTTGAGCTACATAAACTCTGCTTGCTTGTTAAAAACTCTCATTTGACTTCCTAAAACAACGTATTGTGGGGGCCACAGGTTTGATTCTGGACCGGGTCCTTTGCTGCCCGAACAACAAAAAGCATTGCAAAAGTGAAACTTCATTTTGAAATATTTCTAACAGTGCCAGCAAATTTATATCACTGAATCTAGCCAACAAAGTACATCATTCATTCATCAAACGTACTATGTATTGCTTTATTGCTAACACGCAGCTTGCTGCCAGGGCTTGGCTTTATACTCGGAAGATTAATCTGTCAGCAAGGAGCTTCAGGCGCCTTGCTATCACTATTTGCAACCTATTAGATGCTGCTGCGGCCTCTCTTTGTTAGGTTAAAAACCTTTTCTCTGTTTGCATCGCTGCTTAATGTCCATACTAAAGCCTGTGGACATTACATTCAGTCTGTCTGTTTGCCTGTATGTCTCTCACTGCTGCTTTCTCCTTTTTCCCTGAGTCAGCAAACAAACTCAGGGGTTGCCCGCTACCAGATTCCAAAAGACTTGCCTCTGCCTGCAAGATCCTGGTCTCTGTCAACAGGCACTACGGACAATAGTCAACCTGCACTTTTACTCACTTATACTTTACCCTTGAGAGATAATACTTTGTTTTATTGTTTACATTATTTCAACATTATGCCTGTGATCTCAGACTTGATCACCAAAGTATTTAGATCATGTGCTACTTACTGGGTTACTTACTTTAGGGCAAACGCCTCCAATAGGCCAGCAACTCGAAGTAAAACCACAGAAACCCTCACTCTGTCTGTCCCGGAGGACAGATGTGAAAACCACACAGGAAATTGATTTCTCCTTTCACCGATAACACGTCTTTGCCGCGGGGGCTGGATGTTTCTGTATTGAACAATAAAATACCGAGCCTCTCATGCAATCAATAAACAACGCAATTCGACAGGGATTTTCATACAGACCGCTTTCACCAGCAGAAACGTACACTGTCTGTGAGACGGTCGTGTGCGCGCCACCGTTGCCCTGGTTACCGAGACTCGCGTTTGGATGTCCGTTTGCAGAGCGTGGGTCATAAACTCCTCTGATCTCTGCCGACGTCCATTTGTTATGAAAAAGAAAACTACTTAACGCAGTAGTGATTTAAAAAAGAAGTCGTGGAGGAGCAGCGAGTCAGATGGATTAGTGGGACTCCATGGGGAGAGAGAGAGAGTATTCCCGAGAACTGCTTTCTGTTTATTTATTTCTTACTGAGATTTGGGTGTTAGTGTTTATTAAATGGAGCTGTCCCGACCTCCGTGCGTAAATATCCATCCTTTAGGAAGGAGACATCCTGGTAACGCCACAGTAACACACTCAGCAGGTCAGTCTGGTTTATATAAGAATTGAGAAACAGAGTAAAACTCGGATTGACGTGAGTGAATGAGTGAGTGAGTGAGAGAGAGAGAGGCAGAGGAACACGCGATCTGATCCCCCGTCTGGTCTGGTCGCGAACGCAACTTTCCACATGAACTCACCGGGTTGGGACTCCATGGTGTCTTCGGCTGCTTGTGTCTTCTGCTGCTGCTCCTCTGACCGTGCAGCGGCACCGAATAAGCACAGAGCGAAAGGTTGAGCAGGAAAATGTAAAAGACGGCAGCTCGCATCCTGTCCGACCAACACACGCGCAGAGATGAGTGGAAATGATCCGGCGGGATTTCTACGTCCTCTACTTCTACAACCATATATTATAAGGCGCCGACACACGAGATCCACGTAGATTAGTTTAACCCCTTTCAGTCCAAACTAACTTCACGTCATGTCCAATGAGTAAATATCTACTAAAAACGTCACATAAATCATCTTTACTCCTGCTGGGTATTGTTAATAAACACACACACGCTTGTTACGTGATACCACAGTCAAGACTGCATCGTTCAGTATTCGTTTTATTATTCTGATTTGACAGATTATCATTAAACCTTTCATTTCAAATAAAATCAAACATAACAGCATGATTGGTGAACTTTTCTTCTACTTAGCTCCACTGCAAATTCACTTTTAAGAATGTATTAGAGGTCAATAAGCATTCTTTCGACAATATATTAACACATCTTGTTATTTTACACAAATATTGACGTGCGGTATATTCAACTTCCGTTCAAAATATGCGTATCGAAGTCAACATTACCTTTTCAACTTTCAATTTCCGGAAGTTTCAGATTTGTGAAACCATTATTCTATTTGTGAAGAGAGAAAGGTGAAAGTGAAAAGGTTTCGCTCAATATGAAACAACAATGGGTGCATGGAAAAAATGCCTGCACCAAACTATTTGATCTGTGGAAACAACTAAAATGTAATTTTTAGCAGTACAAAACTTGGGTAAAAACAAAAATGTCAGCACTGAGGCGGTTAGAAACGGTCTAAAGTGACACTGACACCCTCATCTTAATTTTAACCACTACTTCAAATTTGAAACCTTAACTTTATCTTTGAAAATCGGGAGAATATTGACTTCACTCCATATTTAAAATACATAACAGCTAAGAATGGGTTCATTTAAATAAGCTGCTGCAGGCAACATTGACCGCATTTTTATTTTTCAGCTGTTTGAGAGTTTTGAAACCTCTACTCTCTTTATGATAACAGAGAAAACCAAAGTTTCGGCTACTTTTGAAGTGTATTTCTCAACGTAGACCAAAACAATGGGTATGTGGAAAAAAAATGTCTGCATCCCATTTGGCTGAATAAACACTTAACTCACACAAATGAGTAAATATCGGCAAAGAGTGGTAAGTAAAGTCAGTAAAGAGTGAGTAAACATGTGAAGAAAGTAAATGCATCACCTTCTGTAATCAAACAGTGTTAGGCGTTCGGAGGCACCCTGCTGTCTTCGTTGGGTGCGGTGCATCATGGGGTTGTCAGCCAGAAAAGTACATTATTTCAAGAGCTTCCTATAAACACCTTGCAAAACTAGTTTCTTTGTTTACATCAGAATCAAAATTCCTGTAGGCTATTTTGTAGTCATATATCATGTATTTTACCGGAATGTAAGGAGTGGGCCGATAATATATTAAAATTATATATTGATCTACTCATTTAGTTTGCAGCCTTTATGCTGTCTTTTAGTCTTTGAAGGCACCAGTGAGCTTTAAGCAGAATCTACTTTGCAAGCTTGACACAGGCCCCGGAGCTTTCAGCTTTCATACATTGCGCAACCACATATCGATCAGCAGGAGGCGCACTTTTCAGTATGTGTTGGCCTTAAATTCGGCAGCGTTTTTTTAATGGGACCTTCAAAATAAAGGCGTAAAAACCACAGCGGACGTTTTCAGATCGCCTCTTATAATGAAACGCTGTGGTTGGTTGTAGTCGCCTAGTTTTCCCCTGGAATGTTTGCTTGGTTATACTGGCATCTAACCAAAAGAACGCCTTGACAATAAAATGTTTTATTTTGAAGGTTACTATCGGATGTACATTGGCTATTTTGCGGAAATGACATTGTTAGAATGTTGAAAATGAAGCAGATTCGAAGAAGGAAAACAGGAAGTTACTACTAATTAATCTAAATAATATTTACCTTAGTTTTGGGGTTATGGCGCCTTTAGACTTGGACAAGTATGTTGAAATAGCAAGACACTGCAAATACCTCCCAGAAAATGATCTAAAGGTGAGATGAAATCATTTCTTGATGTCTGCCGAAGGAGTGTTATGGCGAAGATGTAGCCGGCGCCTAACGTTGTGACTGGAAATGTAACTAGCTAGAGTGGCTAAAAGAACGCGCACTGTACAGAGCTACGTTGTGTACTAAAATATTCATTCAAATCTCCGAAGATCGCAATGGTCACCTGAAGACAAATTTAGATTAAAACCTCAGTATAGTCTGAAAAGTCAGTCGTTAAAGCAAGCTCTAATGCTAAGGTAAAAGGCTAGCGTGTTTGTGATGGCGGGCTACGGGGACTATGCATTACAGGCTATACAGGACCTTCTCACTAGGTGTTTTTCTCTCCAAAATATTGTGATGTCGCGCACCACAAGTATCTTCTGAACAACTTTAAAAACCCGATACTCGCATGTAACATCTGTTTACCGAAGTAGTGTGTATTCGTGTTGAACTTGGACCTAGCATACTAATGCTGTGTGTTAGCAATGAGACCAGACAAGGGGGTATTCTTTAAAAGTGGATTAACGATTGATGATCCAGAATGTATCTGCTTTTCGAAGGAGAAAACCACCTTTTTTTGGATCTGTTGCGACAGCCAAATGGCTCATTCCTGCTGGGAGCATGTTAATTTCATATAAACAGGGTCAGAGCTCAGTTTTAATGGTTGGTTCAGGAACTCCACCCAGCCAGAGCTCCTCAAATCCTTATAGGGAAATCTATATACGTAGTAGCGTTTCATCTTCTCTCTTCAGCGTAAGGTTGTCTTTCTTTACTCCCATATCTTGGTGCTGGTCCCAATCTACCGCATAAGTATATGAATTAATAAAATATCCAAAATAGTCCACATTCCTGTGGGTAATGGTCTTAAATGTGTAAATTGTTATTGACCTTTTTGTCTGTCAGCATAACTTTAAATTGCATTACTTAAGCATTACTTTAAATTGTGTTCCGTGTTATGTTGCTGTAGTTTAACGGTGATGCCACATTTTTTCTCTTGTTTTGCCTTTTCAGAGGTTATGTGACTATGTTTGTGATTTACTACTGGAAGAATCAAACGTTCAGCCAGTTTCTACTCCAGTGACTGTTTGTGGAGACATTCATGGGCAGGTAGGCTAAGCCATTCATTTCATAGTTTATTTCCTGTTATGCTTGTAATGTTGTTAGAAAACCCTTTAGTTTGTCCATAATGCTGAAATGCTAGCCTACGATAATTTTAGAGATTAATACGCATACTACTGGACTGAATACACAGTCAACAGATCAAAACCCAAATCTTCCTGCTTTCCTTTCTAGTTTTATGATCTGTGTGAGCTATTCAGAACTGGAGGCCAAGTTCCAGACACAAATTACATTTTCATGGTAAGCGAACTTCCTTTGTCTTTTTATATTGCTAAGCACCACTGCATCATTCAGCACAGCTATCGTACAATATTAGTTAAGCTTTGCTAAGTAAAAATAAAAGGTTGCAAGAGGCCTGAGAGCCACTGCCACATAAAATCACGTGCCTACTTTTAGGGTTTTTATAAGACCCAGTGGATATTAATCCATGTTAGTATGTTATAAATGACGCATGAGGACTTAATTTTGAAATGCAAAACACTCCAAGGGGCATGTAGAATAAAAAGGTTACGAACCACAGAGTAGGTATACAATAAGCATCACAAACTGGAAGCTTTATTTACCACTGTAAGCATACAACACTGCAGAATAGGAACAATTCTCGATAAACAGGTCAGTTTAAATTGACAATGACAGTATAGATGTAAATTATTTTCTGCAATGATTTTCTTCCATAGAAATCTTTTAACATATTAGCACTGCTTTATTTTGTTGCATTGAAAACCATGCACAATAACATCTGGTTAGCAAGGCTTATCCTGTTGAAATATTTGAAAGTGGTGCATAACAGTTATGCCCGCAGTATGCTTCATCAAACACACCAGTCAGGGAGGTGTAAACCCTCTTTCCTAATCTAGTCCATTACTGCACCAGGCATGCCCTGCACGCAGAGATTGGTCGCTTGTGGTGCAGTGTGAAAATTAACAAGACCTACTTTTCTTTCTCAAGTAGCTTGGTAGATATGGCCTTAAAAATGATACCGCAATACCCCAGGAAAGCTTTGCACTAAAAATAATTTTTACAATATGAAAAAAAATTGTACAAAGTTTTATTGATAATCAAAATATTCACTAATATCATCATCATCATTACTGGGTGACCTAACAGCCATAAATCGTACTGATCACGTTGTTGTTTTTATTTGATAAATTAAATTGTTCAATGTTTTGCTGTCGTCTCTTTTCTTCAGGGAGATTTTGTGGACAGGGGATATTATAGCTTGGAGACATTCACACATCTGCTAGCTTTAAAGGCAAAATGGCCAGATCGCATCACGCTTCTACGAGGAAACCACGAAAGCAGACAAATAACCCAAGTGTATGGCTTTTATGGTGGGTAACATTCGCTTATGTTTTTTGTTTGTTTGTTTCTTTACAGTCCACAAACTCAAACTCAAAACTGCCCTTTATGTAATTCTTTTACAGATGAGTGCCAGACAAAATATGGAAACGCAAATGCCTGGCGATATTGCACAAAAGTGTTCGACATGCTAACTGTAGCAGCTGTAAGTATGCAAGATTCATTGAAATTAGTTTTATCAATCATTTCCAATTCTATACACATCTCATAAAATATGAAAATATGGTCATAAATAGGACATGAAAATTTGATAAATATTTCCCCAATATGCACCTTTCCATAAAGCTGTGAAGCATTTTGCTAATAGTAGGATGGAAATAATGTAACAGTATAACTAGTGTAACAGTAACACTACGCTACCTTGAGTGAGTCTCTATTGAGCTTTGTCTGAGTCACATTTAATCATATTTAAACTATCATTATCTTCTGAGATGTAGTCACTGATTATGTAATTACTAATTTCCATTCATTTCCAGTTGATAGATGAACAGATCCTATGTGTTCATGGAGGTCTTTCACCTGATATCAAGACATTGGATCAGATCCGCACTATTGAACGCAACCAAGAGATTCCTCATAAAGGGGCATTCTGTGACCTTGTGTGGTCAGATCCAGAGGATGTTGATACCTGGGCCATTAGTCCACGAGGTGCAGGCTGGCTGTTCGGATCCAAGGTTACTAATGAGGTAAATAGCAACTTCAACAGCAATCGCTTGCATGTTGTAACCATTTTGTGATAGAAGTATGTCTTATTAGAAATGTACTTTAGACAAAAAGAGTAATGCCTGCTCACTAACCCGACTTTGCTAGTTTCCATTGTCAAAGAGATTATTTTTTGGCTGTGTCTTTTGGTGCTTAGTTTGTTTGTTGTTAGCAAGATTACTCACAAACTCTAGAAATGTGACACAAATTAAGTAATGCAATATTGTGTACCAACAATCAACTAAAACAGATGACAAACAAGTAAAAAGCAGGGTGTAAGGACACAAAGTGAAAGGGGTATGATACATTGGTACTCATGTGAAAGTGACACGCAAACATTTCTTTGTTCTTATTTCCTGTCTCTTCATTTGTTTTAGTTTGTTCACATCAACAGTCTGAAGCTTATTTGTCGTGCACACCAGCTGGTTCACGAAGGCTACAAGTTCATGTTCGATGAGAAGCTGGTAACCGTGTGGTCAGCACCCAACTATTGCTACCGCTGTGGTAACATTGCATCCATTATGGTCTTCAAAGACGCAAACAGAAGAGAGCCCAAGCTGTTCCGTGCTGTTCCTGACTCTGAGCGAGTGATACCACCTCGAACAACTACTCCATACTTCCTTTAATTGCAAAAGCCAAAGTAATTTATGTGCAACATATTTTAAAAACTTAATGTGAAAAACATCCTTTATGGGCCGACAGCATCTTGAGTCAGAAAAGGTTTCTAAGCAGGCTACAATCTGGTAGCACAATATAAATTTTGTACTATCATAGTGACAATAAATATGAAAAACCTATAACATTTTAAAAATCATGAAATGGTTTGATTTTTATTGCAGATTTTATTCATCCTGTTGGAGCTTTTTACACATGTAAAAGGAGTCATAACTAATGCTGTGCTTACTTAAAATAAATTTGTCTTTTTTCTTTATTATCATGGCTGTTCGATTTTATGGTTGCCTTTTGAAATACTCACGTTTCCATGTTTGTATGAAACAATGTCTTGGATTAGCAAAAGTATAAATAATATAAGTATGGCTATATTTTGCAGGTTTAAGTATGCAAACCTGGTAATATTAATGTTATTCTTGAAAGTCAGATCTGCATCAAGTTATAAAGGTTGTAGAGCTCCTAGCAAGCATTCAATCCGTGTAGTGTGGTCTTTTCATTTTAGATCACAAGAATGGGGATTTTATAGAGTTGGAATACTGCTGGTCCAGTAACATAGTTAAGATTTTTAGGGGGACAAGCAACGAAAGTTGTTCAGATTTGTTTCTTTCCCTCTCATACAGTGCAATCAAAATTTCATGTTTCACTGTTGTAGCCTATTTGGAACGCTTAGGTGAAGTTAAGCTTAAATTGGACATGGACACATATCTTGAAATAGTGCAAGGAATTCGGAGACGATGGCGTATATTTTGTAATCATACGATTTAAAACAAACACAATTATGCAGAATTTGATAATCGCTACAAAGTCTTCACAAGTGTTTTACACTTCCGCTGGTCTATATAGATGCTCTTATTTTGAAAACCTTGACCCGGACATAGATGGGCAACGGTGGGGACGCAACCGCAGACAAAGATGTGTCTGTGTCATGTCTATGGACGCAGAGACAGCGGATGTGGCTGTGCATTCTGATAATATCTGATCGTTTCACACAGACCATCAAAAAGCGTGGACAGCGAGCTGTCACATATCAGCGCATCAGTGGCTCGCGGCAACACACGCACGTGCCCCTCGAGATGCGCGTGGCTGCCTTCCGCCTTGATTTGTGAGAAGCTTCTGATATTCCTGTTGGTGACGTTAGCCGGCAGCCGAGGTAAGAAATGTGAATTAAAGCAGATGTAGCCGGGCTCTGACACCTGTCTTGATTCACTGACACCGATACCTTTACAAGATAGTGTCTATTTTTGCAAATTTGGATTTTTTTTCCATCTCAAATGGTCTATCTCGTCCTGACTTGAATGATGTTAGGGATGGCACGAGCTGCTGCAGAAGACACAGGGCGATGTAGCTGATTGCTAAATTAAGCTTTGTCTAATAAAGGGTAGCTAGCTAACTGAATTAATGACGATTTAGTTTACATTAATGCCACGTTAACAGCAGAAGTAAAGCTCGTCTGACTCATAACACACACACACACTCACTCACTCAGATATATCTGCATAATTTTTACATTATTTAAAAGATGTGTTTATTAAATGCTGTAGAATCATGCTGTCCAGGTTATCTTCTGACAGCTTTCCTCCAACATCCAGTTAAGGGGAAAAAACATGAAAATGTATTTCAGTGGAAAATAATCCTGTTGTAAATGTATAAATATAAAGTATAAAATGCCATATTCAAAAATATATTTGTATTTTATTTCTGTAAAATACATTTGAGTTATGAAAATACATAAATACAATTTGATGACAAGAATAATCAGCAGCGTTGTTTGTTGTTCATAACCAGATGTTTGATGTATTTCTGTCACTGTTTCAGTTTATTCAGTGATTTAAGTTCCCCTGCTATGTTGTATAACATCAGAGACATCTCGCTGAAGTCAGTGTTGATGAAACTGCCTCATGTGTCCCAGTAGGAATTCAAACTCCGACAGCCGTTCCATAGCACTTTGATCATTAGGAGTCTGGAGTTCGCAGGTGTCTGGACTGTGCCATTAGTACTGGTTAGCTATCTAGTATAATCCTCTAATATCATATTGAAGCTTTTCGTTCAAATTAAATACCTGTTTACATCACATTACATTTTTGGCATATTTTGCAAAAACATAATTGCCAAATTTATTGTGCTCAAGATCTTAAATGCTTAAATGTTTTTTTTTTCCATAGCTAGTCTCCATTTAGCAAGCTATATATGGTGCCAGAAAATGTAGGTATTGGAGATTGTTGTTTTAAACAAGATTAATTATAATTTCTACATCATACAACTGTTACTTAATCTATGGGAGAAAGTCTCACAAGATATTTGAAACAAATCAGTGAAGGTATTTTAAAAATTTGTAAAGAGGCCAAAATACAGGCCCTTCATGTATTTTGATACAAATTAAAGCTGAATTTCATGTTGAAATTACGTTGAAACACAAAATCATATTCTGTATTTAAAATACTCTTTTCAAATACAATTATTAGAATTCCAGCTCATCCCTGCCAACATCTATCAATCTGTTTGTAGCATTGGGTCTAGCTTTTCATTTAAATGAGAAAATAAGCTTGCTATTCACTGCAAATTATCAGAAATGGCAGTTTTACTTGACCTGACTATGTGCTGCTGTGACCTGATTGCACACCCATCTTAGCGCCTGTAAAAATGAAATCTGGGACAGCCCAGGTCAACCTAAAAAAGATGGCCATGTGACACATTTCCTCTGTAGTTTCTTATTTTTATTCATATTCAAGTAGGGCACCTGTAAGATCTGCAGGAATCTGTAAGCCACACAGCCTGCTTAATGCATCACATTCGTTTCTCCATTTATTCGGCCACAGATAAGGATTTGTTCTGTACAGATGTAATATTGACTGAGTTTTCATTTATGCATCATCATCATTTCCATACACTGCATGGAAATGATTATTTTCTCATTTTTGCTTGAAATAGCTCTTCACACTTGCTGTATTTGTCTTTATCAGGTGTCATGACTGGAGCTGAGACTGAGGATGATATTCCATTAGGTGAAAGGAAGACTGTCACTGACTTCTGCTATCTTCTTGACAAGTCCAAACAACTTTTCAATGGTCTTCGGTCAGTTTTTGTTTATTCTCTTCTCTCCTATATGCTGTACTGCATTGCGTGCTCTGCGTTTTCTGTTTTTCCACGAACAAATATATTATATTTATGCAGGTGCTCATAGGTTTGTTTGTTGTTGTTTTGACACAATACTCAATGTTTTGGTCGATTGCAGTCAGGTTCTGTGATCAATCGAAATGGAAATACCCAGTCTACTTGGATATTGGATAGGTATAGCTCACTGGTCCAGCTTTACAGATCAACAGACTATAGGTTCAGCAGTGCTGATGGACAATCTAAAATCTCTATTGTTCAAAGTTGGGAAATCGTTTTTGCACATTCAAGTTCGTGGTAGCAATACGGAATTGAGGAAACCACAAAAATTAACCACCTATCTAAAGCCACGCTACTGTGGGCTGCATTTTCATTTCGGAACAAAATAAATGAAACTTCTCTTGTGTGACTACCTTGAAAATTACCCATACCACGGCATAAAGCCATGAACTCTGTCACTATTTGTTACTTAGTTGTGGCTATAACTAGGTAACAAATGTACATTATGGCAACACCCTGGTTGAAACTCTGTTGTTAAAATATTAGTAAGGCACAATTTGAGAGAATTAAAACATGTCCTACAATCAACTGTTGATGCATGCATTCATGCATACATGATTTCCTGCTGACACGCCTCCTCCAGCATCACATCTCAGCAACTTAGGTATCAGAAAAACATTAGTTCCTCTCTGGTGATTATGACTTCATGAGCACACAACTCAAAATTGTCATATTTCCAGCAGCACATGAAGCCTTTAATGAAATAAACAATTTGTCATCTTGATAGTCTGATATCATACAAGTTTGGCACTTCTAATGTGCCAGCATCTATTGACTGTGTTCATTTTCTCTCTTCCTATTCTCATTCAATTTGCTCTGTATTGCAGAGACCTTCCCCAGTATGGACACAAGCAGTGGCAGTCTTATTTTGGACGCACATTTGATGTCTACACCAAGCTGTGGAAATTTCAGCAGCAGCACAGGTTACTTCTGTTTCTTCTCTTTTTTTTTTTTTTTTTCTTTTTTTTTTTAATTTGGGTTTTATTTTAATTTTAAAAAAAACAGATAAACAATGGCAAATCTTTAAGGGACACGCATTATGCTCAATGTGTGTATATGGGTTTGTGAAGTTTGTTCAAAGAAAAGTCGCCACAAACAAAGGTTTTTAGGCTTTTCTCCCCTGTCTCTGCTCTCAGTCTGAAGAAAATGGCTGACTCAACTAGGCAACTGAGATTTTTGTTCCATTTATGCTCGTCCCAGAGTATGTCTATGGAGTAGCCAAAGTCTTGAACTTCTTCAGTGGGCTGGAAGTGACAGTTCTTGAAAACCACTCGTCTGCACAAGCATTTTTCTGTTATGACAAACCAGAAGTTTTAGTTTTTCCTTTGGCTTGACTTTGATAAGGCTGTTGGAAGAGAATGGGTGGGTTGGTTTGATTGGTATGTTCAAGTGTGACCTTTGATGCAATATATTTAAAGATGGGATTGCACTGCTCTGGACATGCATACCATTTCTAGACAGCTTCAATATTCCAATCAAATGTGATGTATATCTATTGAAATGATAACAAATAATGCTGTCATAATATCATTTGGCCGGATGGTCTGACACTCTTGTTGATGTTATTGTGTTGACATTTGGTCTTAAATGTACTGTCTGGTGCTCAATTTTTTTCTTTGTTACTTTATGATTTACCGACAGGCAGGTTCTGGACAGTCGGTATGGATTGAAGAGATGGCAGATTGGAGAAGTTGCATCCAAAATTGGACAGCTTTACTACCACTACTAGTAAGAGACCCGTTTTTATCAAATCCCTCTGAATCCAATCTTGAAAACAGTCCAGGTTACATGAATCAAAATAGTTCTCTTAGGAAGACTAATTGATCAGATTTGTTACAGGCATCAAGAAGTTTGTAGTTTGAAATTTGTTAGCATAATCTCAAAAGTCCTTCACAGATATGTGAATATGTGGCTCTAGATTTTATATGGCTCATCCTGTTAATTTAATGCAATCTTCACCAGATTTTATCTATGATATTGGTGACGAATAATATTCAGACAATGGTCAGTCAAAATTCCAACCAATTCTCCTTCGATTTGAGTTGGCCAAATTCCTGTAAGCATGCGTGTTTGGTTAGTTTGCATTCCAGTAGAATGTTAAGTGGAGAGTGATGGGAAATATGGGGAGAAAGAGAGGAATGATTTGTGTCAGATTGAAACCCAAGATTGTAAAGCCAAATGATGCACACCTTAGCTTGGTGAAGTGCAGGATGCCCCACTGGGGGAATTGAAAAGCTGACAGCTTCTCTTTGCCATGTGCTTCCACAAGCTGTCAAGCACATCCTGCCAGTTCAAGGTGACAATCATAACCTAAAAAAGGAAATTTCTAAAAGGAAAAAGCATCAATGCTGAAACTATTTAATAGATTAATACTAATACTAATCAGTTTGGCACTTTTTTCCAAAATTTATCAGGCCTCAAGTACACATTCATAAGAAATATGTTACACACCTGACATTATACTATTTTTTTATGACCTTTCCTGGCAGCCTTCGTACCTCAGAAACAAGTTACCTGAATGAGGCCTTTTCATTCTACTCAGCCATTCGCCAGCGATCCTACTACTTTCAGGTGAATAAAGAAGACAGGTAAGTTACCACAGTTTGTTTGTGTCCAATTTGCAATACATTATAGTGAATTACCAAGTGAGAACATGGTTGGATTTAAAAATGATGTAGCACACAATAAAATCCTGTTTATTTCATTAATTTACCCTCCGATGTTTAACTAATCACAAGACCGTTTCTAGTGGGACCGAGGAATTGTCATTTTCTTTAGTCTTTTTAGGCTGTATGTCAACTCAAAAGATGTAAGGCTCAGCTTTTCCAAAGAGAAGAGTGTTTTCCTGTGTTATTTTATGTCTGTGTAATGCCATTTGTATTGTATTCAAGTATAAGTACAGATTTTCCATTGATTTTCCATAGCATTTGAATTTACTCCATTTAAATGCTATAAACAGGCTTGTACATGAGTAGCACCAACTCCTCTCTCTCTCTCTCTCTCTCTCTATTCCTCCCTCTCACACGTTTATTTACAAGGCAGAGAATGGAGAAAAACCTGCTACACATCCTGATTCTACATAAACGGCATCACTTATCTAAGCGTCAGAGTTATTTTGTATTTGAGGAGGCATTATTACTTTTGAAGCTCATACTTATTAGTTGTTATCTTTTGGTTTATATCTTAGTAATTACCTTGGTAGCAGCCTTGAGCATGAACACGATTGTGTTTTAATGTGGATTTGGCTGCTTTTTCTTTATTACCCTGTCTTTCTTTTTGTTAGACCAGAATTAGTGGTGAAGAAGCTTCGATATTACGCTCGCTACATAGTTGTTTGTTTACTGCTGAACAAGATGGATCTGGTCAAAGTTTTGGTCAAGGTAAGGTTTGAAAAATCATTCTCTACCTCTCTAGTGTACCACAACACTGCATATTTTCCATCTCTTCCTGCTTTACTGTCTGATTGAAAATCAGGCAGGCAGTGCAATAATTAATTTTGATATATCAATTTAGGTATTTAGAGGGTGGTTTCTGTTACAAATAAAATTAAAATATTAATTTCAGAGTGTTGTTACTTAAAAATATGTTGATTTGGGTATGATACGAAGCTTTTCTCTGAGAAATGTCATTCCTGTCTGTGCCTTCTGCAGGAGTTATCTGAGGAAATTGAAGATTACACACAGCGATTCAACACAGAGGACCAGTTGGAGTGGAATTTGGTTTTACAGGAAGTTGCAGCTTTTGTCGAGGTAAATAAG
Organism: Brotula barbata; assembly: GCA_900303265.1. Lineage (NCBI taxonomy): Eukaryota > Metazoa > Chordata > Actinopteri > Ophidiiformes > Ophidiidae > Brotula > Brotula barbata. The sequence continues at coordinate 142,444 of OMNV01010848.1, read as the reverse complement.
CCTTCAAATATAAAATCGCGTTAATGCGTTTTTCACCTTTTTCAGCGACTGGATCTCATTCAGACTTTTGAGCAGAAGCAGTTGTAGCGTACATGTCTCCTTCATCCTGGTGTCGTTACATTGGATGCAGATAAAATACAGGATTATTTTAAAATGCTCCTGTACACAAATTTTCAGCCTCTTGTCCTGCTGGTTTGAATAGGTCCTCTGATCAAGGTACCTCAGTCATGCATCACTTGTATGTCCTCGAGATCATTGGGTCTTTTTGGTTTATATCTACATAGAAATCGAGTTGCTTCTGCCAGCTCACCTGTGTTCAGTTTGTGGCATTTGGTGTTCTCTGTAGTCCCCTGTAACCGCCTCCCCGGGACACGAAGACAGCCAGCAATGTGGACTGTTGAAAGTCATCTTAAAATGTCTTTCTCCAGGAAGGCCTCTCATTGATGTGTTTGCATGGTATAATTTTTCTGTCGATTATTTGTTGACTTCTACCTTTAGTCGGTCAAATAAATATCAACTGTGTGTGGGCACGTGTGTGTGTGTGTGTGTGCGACAACAGGCGAATCCAGTGGTCATACTGAATGACAACAGTTCTGTCCTAGTCACCAGCAATCGCTTGCAGGAAGGAAGCGTGCCCCCCCTGGAGCAGGGCATGGTGGTTGGGCAACTTGTCCTTGCAGATGCACTGATCATCGGCAACTGTAACAACCAGGTTTTAAATCTCTAACTCTGATTCAAAGTTCAATAACAGTTGATGTACCCTTAGACAGTGTTACCAAAGAGAACCACCTGTATTGTTGACTCTTAAATACAGAGAACTATTACTGTCTCTGCCCATCTGACACTCTGTCACATTAGTATGACATTAATAGTTACACTACTGTTGTACAAAATGGACATACTGTAGATTTATGACTTATGTTGAACATTTGATGGTAGTGCTCAAGTTGCATACATTTTAGTTATATAATTCACAGTTTCTATCCATAACAATCAACAATATGATGAGATGACAATAGGCATTTTGCGATATGATAACTTTAATATGTGATTTATATGTGTAGTTATTTTTCTGCTGCCTTCTTACAAAAAATAGTGTCCTTGTTGTATTTGGGAGCTTTTTTTGTTTCTCAATCTAAAAGTAAAGGGAAAAAAAGAAACTCTACTAAAAAAGCCATATTTAGGTTTGGTGTACAGTATATATCTATACATCATACGTAGTAATTGTACATAGTATATACAGTAGAAAATGAAAACCCTTGAGCAAAGTTTGTAATTTTTATTATATTTGCCGAAAATTCTCCCAAAATGCAATAGAAATGTTTTATTGGTCTCATCATGAGCAGACATGCTGTGAGCTCACAGACACTCTCTCTATGCCAACACCAAATTTGGCAAGATACACATGAATGACCAAAGACAAACGCAATGTTTCAATCAACATCATTAATCGTGGTTGTCTTTACTTCATTGTATCTTCTATTTTTCAGGTGAAGTTCAGCGAGTTGACCATTGATATGTTTCGAATGCTTCAGGCTTTGGAGAGGGAACCCGTAAGCCTCGCCACACAGACCTCCAAACAAGGAACATTGGTGGGTCTAAATTTTCAGATCATCTCTCCTGACTTCTGATAGAAAAAGAGAGGAGCCAATCACTTCTAAGTCACCCATTGTATAGCAGCATGCGGTTTTACTTGCAGACAGAAATCTATCAGTGGTTTAGATGACATTATTACAGCAGTCCTGTTTAATGGTGGGGCATGGTGCTTTAGGTGGTAGGGTGATTGCCTAGTGAACGAAGGGTTGCCGGTTCCATCCCCTGCTCCCCAAGTTGAAGGGAAAGACCCTAACCTAACTACTGACTAACTAAATTGCTCCCTTGCATGGTTACCTTGGCTGTCGGTGTGTGAATGTGTGTATGAATGGGTGAATGTGAGGCAAACATTGTAAAGTACTTTGGATAAAAGCGCTTTACAATGTTTGAAATGCAGTCCATTTACTAGTCACAGAAAATTTGTCAAAGATGGCAACAAATGATTCAATGTTAAGGAAAGCGTCCGGACCTTGATCAGAAATCTAAAATCTTATCCTTGACTCTCCTCACAAGGCACTATCCTCAAAATGGTTACTTTTGGAGAGATCTTTCTGCCAAGCAGCAAATGAGGCAGTCAGAAGACAGGACAGTTACTCATAATGACTATTCAAAATTACATCCATAAAGAAAAATGTTGACTGCACTGAACAAGTGATCGATGAACTATACTAGGGTGCAAATTTTACATGACAGGACGATGAACGAATAAATGAAGACATTGTTGCAAAGATATAATTTAACTGACTACTTTGATTTCGATCCTTGCAGGAACCCAGTGAGAAACCAGCCAAACGGGAAAACCCTCACAAATATTTGCTGTACAAACCAACTTTCAGCCAGCTGTTCACTTTTTTGTCTGCGTCTTTTAAGGTCAGTTCTTACATTTGTCTCAGCCAGTGAAGCATTATGTTGTGTAAAAGAAACACATGCAGGGTCCCATTCTATAAACCTACAAAAAAGCAGAACCGGAACTATGTGCAGTTCCCCTCTGTATGCCAAAGCGTGCCAGTTGGGTGTGCACTCTAAGGTGCTGGTGAACAAGGCATATGGTTGACTGAGATAGTTTTTCTTTATTAACATCATCATTAGTTATTGTTTTTGTCATTTGTTAAAAAGAAGGCAATTGAAGGAGATTGTTCCTTTCACCAAAGAAGAATCATTTTAATTTACTCATGCAGCACTCCCATTCATATACAGTACATGAGTTATCAGCATTTTTACAGGCTGTTTTTCTGGTTCCTTGAAATGTGGCTCGACCACCCCTCTCTGAATATTTCTCTTATTTGCATGTCCTGTGAGCAAGGATTTAAATGTAAAAGGATACGCCCAAGTTTAAAAAATATGAACCGTATATATAATATGAATATGAACCTTTAGGCAGTAAATTTGAACAGAATTGTTTTCTGGGATGATTTAACACATATGACATGGATGGTTGGGGGAGGTGTATCTGCACCACTCCACTGGTATTGTGCAGGCCTCTTCCTTCAGTGCATTTTTTTGGTGTTCATGCTTTTTTCCCCTTGTCTTTCATCTTGCCACCACTTTTGGCAGTTCTTTTTATGACCACATTGACACATTCTGCAATAGTTTCCCAAACCATTTTTCTTTGTTTTACGGTTACTACATTTCTATGAAACAGTATGTTCTTATTTCCCTCTACCCCCTCTTTTTAAACTGCAATCTCTGCTGCAGTAAATTTATGCTTCCTTAGGTGAATGTCCATTTTGCTGTTTATATTGACATTCAGACTGGGTCTTGGACATGCATTACCGCTTTTCATTGTGATTGACTATCGCCTGCAACACTGCTGTAAATAATTCGGTAATGGGATTCCGCTGTGCTAAATAAAAGCCTACAGTGACTTCATGAATGAGCTGAGATTACCATAGCGGATATTTGGCATGGCACAATCGATTTATCATCGAGTTTTAGGAATATAGCCCAAAGGCCAAAAAAGAAAACTGAAAGAGTGTAAATCACCCCATGTTGAAACTTGTAAGATGTCCTGAAGGTTTTACTTTGTATGAAGTGTGTGTCAATTGTGTAAGGTTAGTAGCATATACATACTATACCTCTCTGACATTCATTATTACGTTACTGCTATGTAGACATGTGGGCAATTGGTCTTAAGGTTTTTTCAGACTAAATATAAAGTAACATCCAGTCCACACCCCAGTCTTTAACATAAGAGGGTGCTCCTAACGAATGCCTCACTATCTTGTCTCATGTTTCTATATTCATATAATTTTTTTTAATAGGAATTGCCTGCAAACAGTGTTCTGCTTGTGTACCTGTCAGCTACTGGTGTCCTCCCTGCTGGGCCTTCAGATTATGAAGGTAAAAAGTCACACATATCTGTTTTTGAAAGACGCTCTTAAACAAAATATTGTGTCTACCATCACGTTGGGGTTTGCTGCACGCTGCATGAAAGTGGAACAGGGGTCTGCAGAGAAAGTCATCTCCATTTCATGGTCTCTGTCCTTCTTCTGGAATATCCTGTAGGACCATATGATTTCGGAGGAGTTCTCACAAATACAAATCGAGATGTGGTGAATGGAGAGACGGTGCAGAAGCGGAATCAGGCCCAGAAAGAGATGCACTGGTGAGGAACTCAAATTCACTATCTGTTATTTATTTGCCTGTCTCAAGCAGGTAAAAGATTAATCAAATAATGCAATCGTTGGACAAAGAGGCATTGCTAGGATCTTAAGACATTAGCGGCTTAGTGTGCAACGGTGTGTAAAGGTGTATAAAGCTGTTCCTCAGAGAAATCACAACATTTACATCTCTGATTTATTCATCTACAAATGACATATTGCCTTGGTTACATCTTCTATTGATGTCAGGTAGCCCTATGAATCGCTGCCACTTCCCCAGTATCAAGACTTTCTCAAAGTTGAAGCTCATTGAAACCACCATGAGGTCCACAATGATACCAGACCGCCTCTGTGTCCTGGCTTTGATGAGCCAGGACATTGAGATGTGTCACGGAAACTGATTTATGATGACATTATCTACGACTTTGCAGCATAAAAGTCAAGGTGTGTCAGATTTTAAAGCTGGGCTGTCATCAAACATTGTGTTCAGATTGTATCTCAAATGCTTGACAGCAGCTGTATCATTCAGACGAATAAATGTGTTGTAGACGTGTTAATAACTTGGTTCTCTCTTTGTTCTGGGTGTTGGAAAAGTTAACATGATTTGATTTTTATTGTTCTCTACATGCAGACACTAACATTAGCATGATTTCTGATATACCATCAAATTACACTTGTCCACCCCATTCCTCTTTCTTATTACCTGCGTTTTTTTGAGGTTGTGCCTCGATGCCTGTGTTAGGCATGGAGCACAAGGCGCTGTCTTACCCAGACAAGATGTTTAAGCAGCTTACTGTGACTTTGTCCACTCCTAGCTTTCTGACAATTATTAGAACTGAGCTACAACCAGAATGTACAGAAAATGTACATATTGTAGTCTGATGAGTTATCAATGAGAATCATTAGTGACATTAATTAATTAATTAATTAACACACAAACTAGCACAAATCTGAGCAGCTTTGGATGTTGTTTACTGATTTTGCTGACTTTCTTCCCATCATTCCCTCTCACCCTGGGACCTGCTCACTCTGTCTGCTACTATTGAACATTTGGAATATCTTCCAGCCTTCATCCAGGGGATTTATTCCCTTTCACACGGAAACCCCTTTTTGTCATAGTGGATTCTTCTAACAGTACAGCTTACAAGGTATATAAAAAGGTTTATTTACTCACAGAAAATCATGCATGACGTAATTAATTGAATTATCCTCAGAATTAACATTAACAGCTTTTCTTTTCTTAGAATTTCACAAATCTGTTTGGTCAGCCTCTGGTCTGTCTTCTGTCTCCTACAGTATATCCCAAGAGTGTACAAGGTGTGTGTGTGTGTGTCTTTTTATGATTACCAATTTTGAAGAAATTTTATAGTAGGATTGCTTTGATTTACACTCATAATTAGCTGATTCGCTGCTTCATAAACAGTAATACAAACTGTTTATGTGATGAGTAATCTTTGGTTTGATGGTCAAAAGCCTAGGTGAAGTCACAAGTCCGTAGTCAAAGTTATGCCAGATGTTTGAATTTTAAATGATCATTTTGAGGAACAAGTACTTTTTTGTGGTCTTTTGCACCTGCTTTTTCATAAACTGTTGCATTAAATGAAACGGTCATGTCCTCACCTCTAACATCTCTCTTGTCAGATCAGACCCAGCGTGGAAGTCTCTTTACTCTGTTCCTCTACTGCCCCCTACTGGCCTTTTCCTCTGTGTGTGGCCTGAGCAGTGTGCGAAGAGGGCTATGGGAGAGGGCTCAAGAATTCCTTCGCAAAGTTTATCGTGACATTGGTCAAATGATAACGCGATCACGATCAATAGGTAGTACACTCTGATAAGACTATTCAACTATGCACAGCGTATTTTGAAGAATATGACATAATGGACCGTGATTACTTATTGTCTTAAAGTATATATTGTTTATTCCAGATCAAGCATTTTTGCAATTCTTTGGTGACGAGTTTCTTCGACTTCTGCTTATCCGCTTTGTCTTCTGCTCCGCTGTACTAAGGCTGCATAAACTCTTTAGGGTAAGTCACCACCACTGCAGTTAACATGATACATAACATGGGGTCAAAAAATCTAATCTAGTGCTGTATTCCCAGTTATGTTATCGCCTGAAATCTTTAAGATGATCTCCAGCCTTTCAAAAACTTTTACTTTTAATGTTTCGATCACATTATACTGTATACCATTCCATTGCAGTTTTCAATCCTCGGGTCTCATTCACAACAGTTCATGTATAAATGGGATAAGAAAATTATGCACGCTACAGGCAAAACCTGGAATTCATTCAAACAAACTTAATGCTCTTGTAAGGAAACAGAAGCATAGATGAAGCCATATTTCCCAAGGGTGCTCATTATATATACACTGTATCTGATTTTTCATTGATCCTCATCCACAGACTGTGTTTATTATAATTGCGCTTCTTTAAAGCACGTGGGTTCTGATGTTTCACGTTGTGCTTATAGGAGTGTAGGAGCTTCCCTGAGTCATACCCTGAGCTCCCTAAACAGGACATAGTGGAAAGCAGCCTTCTACAGAAGCATATCTTGGAGCTCGCCACCATGCTCGATGTCCAGAGCCTATTTTGGGATGATTCATTGGAGAGCTACTAACATCTTCCCTCAGGGCTACGTGGCACACATGTACAGACACAGACAAACTCGCTTGCCAACAGCCCTAACGATTTTTAAAATACGGTAATTAAATAACTGATTTACACTTTTATGTCCTGCATTTAACTGTTGTTTGTGGAAGCAAATGTAGTTCAACATTAAATTGTTCACAAGCCAGATAACTACCATTGTATAAATTCTCCATTTTAAGAGCCAGCAGCTTGTAAGTTACCACAAAAACAGTGAACAATAACTTTTAAACCGGTCATTTCCCATTCAGATTCAACTTTAGAACTTTTGCTTGTAACTTTATCCCTGATGTCAGATATTAAGTATGCAGTTTTAGTTGTTTGTCACATTGTTTTACAGAGGAAACCACGGATGAGTGGTCAGAAATATGAATCACTTTGTAGGAAATAATCGAAAGCATGAAAGAAGCTTGGATTCATTGAAATCGAGATAAACTGCACAGTACATTTACTTAAAAAAGGCTCACCTGAACCACTTATTTTATTTGTAATTCATTGCTTGCTATACTCCCCCTTTCCATTCAGTTTTTGATGATAATGGCTGCAGATTTACTGAAATTCTTTGATATTAATCTGTGTTATAAGGCAGTTATCTGTACATGAGAAGGAGTACATTCCAAAGCTTTTAATTTACTGATACAGTGAAATGCCCCAAACCACCTCAGGTTTTCTGCGACTAGGCCTCTCTCCGCCTAAAAGCACAGACAAAGCCTGTGTTGGAAGCTTAAAAATAATATCACAATATTTCAGGGTGATTATTCACTAACCTTATTCATAACAAGTCAAGCTTTTTAGTAGGTTAGCTTCAGGTTGTGGTCACATCCTTAGTGAGACAAAAAGTCACTGGTTTTCCAATTTAATTTCCAGCAAGATTACAGCTGACTGATGTTAATGTTATAACTGTGACTGAGTCAGCGTTATTAACCCGATTGTTTCAGGGTACAAATCAGCTGAAATTTACATTGTGTGCCACACAACTAAAGCACTTAGCAACAAATTCATCCTCCGAAGATGATGGGCTTCTTTGAATGTCCAACATGCTTTAGGATTCTGTGTCCTACATAACGTCAACATGCATGATGTCCCATCGTATGTCACCATAGCACAATACCATCGAAACGGCCAAATGATACTGAAATTTTTATCATTTAAAAAATGTTTATCGGTATTATTGTGTACAACACAATAGGTCACAGCCCTGGGGCCGACTCCACGTGGATACACATGCAGGTTAGGTGAACTGGAAATTCTAAATTGTGTGAATGTATCCTCTGTGACGTGTTGATAATCAAATAAGTGATTGGCCCCGACCTTGCTGCCAAAGCAGGACTGGTAAAGTGTAGTTTCAACCTGGCTTGGATGGCTGTGTGTGTCGTTGAAAAGGAAGAAGGCCTCAGCTGGTACAAAGTCTAGACAGCCGGAGTGTTAAAGCTGAATTGTGTGTATATACGTATATATATATATACGGTATATATATTCACATACACAGGAAAAGATCAATAACAGAAACAACAGTCATTTATCTCAGCGCATTTGATCTTTGCGTTCTTATGACACTAGAGCTGTCCAAACAGTAACGGAGTGGTCTGTCTGTCTTTAGGAGCCTCTTCCATCCTTTGAATAAAAACAATAGAAACCTTTGAGATCAGATTGATTTGTAGGTTAAGTGGAAAATGATCACTTAAGAGCTTTGGAATGTACCCATGGACCTGTCCACACCAGTAGACTGGGCTCGGTGGGCGTTAGTGCAAATCAACCCACAGTAATGTCACTTTGCAACACTGCAACTTTGCATGTGTTGGGTGACAAATCACCTATCCAGACTGATGGTCAAAAGGTCCTTATACTTGTGGATACCTGGGATTGACTGCCATTGAACTTGCCCTGCCCTTGGAGTTCAAATAATGCAGTGAGAATTTGGAACTGATAAAATAATGAGAACAATATTTTAGTTATTTAGTATTTATCGACACTGATAGATTATACATACAATCTGTTAAATAGCTTTGGCACAGACATGTTTGTTCTGTGTTACATCTATGAATTGTGTGATGATATAAGAACATTAAGAGGGAGAGCATGTTAATTAATGTTAATTAGGGCCCATTTCTTTTAGCCAGTTTTCTAACAGTGTTACATTCCAACTTTCCAAAGACACGGAAAAGAGGAGAACGACAGCCATTTCCTCTCTTATTTGTCTAGGAAAGTGCTCTTTATGCATTTTTTTCTATTTTTATTTTGACATCTATCTTGGTGAATTCAACAGCTTGTGTTGAAAGTTATTAAGATACAGTAATCTTGCACTTTATGAAGTTAAATATTGTTATGGTCTTGTGTTGTGGGGAAAAAAAATCTGTCCAGGTTCTGTTTGTGTTCTTCTTTCTGTAGAAACTCTTCTCCCTCTGTCACAATGTTTAACAATTTCTGCCTGAAATGTGTCTCAATCGTTGGCTAATTTGTGAAGAAAAAAGTTGTCAGCAATACGTTGTTTTCATGTATCAACCAATTCAACCAAGTCATTGTGATGTTTTTCTTAAAAGAATAGGACATTTCAGTGGGAATGCACATTTTGTTTTTAAGCCGAACAGATCATCTGCAGCAAATTTTACAGTTAACATTGTCAGGTTGAATAAAGACTGGGAGAAATCTGCTCTTTCAAATTGTTTAAATATTTCCAGCTCAATTTCAATGAATGCAGCAAATACTCTCTCACCTAATGGTACAGATTTGGCATTGCTAATGGGAAACAAGCCCAGTGATTATTTTACTCATCCACTTTCTAGTCATGAGGTAATGAAAATCTGGGAAAAGTCACTGAATTTGAAACTGTGATTTCCTAGCCAGAATTTTCTTTTCTAAAATATTCCAAAGTTTTTGGAACTTTTTAATCATTTTCGATTTAGAACCAAAAAAAAAAGAAAACCACCTGGAAATCTGCTCAGCAGAACCGGTTGTTATTACATAATGCAAACTTATTTGGTTTACTGTTTCAGATCAGATTTTGATTGTGAGCAAACTCTACTTGAAGTGATCAGATGCTTCCTATGCCGTTCAAGTTCTTCATCTGTGATGACAAATCAGCACCAGGTAAAAGCTGTGAGATAGAAGCCCAGTCCATACTCTTTCTTTTGGTTTTAGAGGTTCAATTCTTTAGAAATTATTTTCATTGTTAGATATCATTAGTGTTGCATGTCTTGAAGATGGTGTAGCCTTGAGAAATAGAAACTCACTCATATATAATAATGCCCTGTGCTTATAAGATTCAAAAAAATGAAACGCAACTTAAAGGAAGTCCATCATAAAGCACTGTGGATAGATCTGTATGTATAACTCTTTAAAAAAAACATGAACTGCTAATGTACTTTGCCTTCTTTCAACCATTTGTAGATTTTGTGTCTTTTTTTTGTTGCTATTGTCGACAACTTGCCAAATATAGATGATGTGCTGTACCTACAATGTAATTGGTAGGAAATACCAAAAAATTTGCTGTCAGACGCTATCACAGGTAGTTGTTCCAACTCATTATGGGAAATATCACCAACCAAAGGAGAACTGGAAAGGGAAAGTAAACCACACCAAAGACAGCAGCTTAAAAAAAATGAGCTCCAGTATACTTAAGCAATAGAACTTTCTACTTCTTGCAAGAGATTCAGGCTATTGTCTTTTCTACTGGTAATACTTGCACCTGGTCACATGGCTGGTTGAGCTCTGTCAGCTGACCCTTCACCAGTCATGTAAAAAGATGTCACATTTGGCCCAATGACAGTCAGGAAGGCATCAGATGTAGAAAAGGCAAAAGAAAGTTCTTGAGGTCTATACTGAGTGAGGTGTTGCAGGATGTGTTCGCTGGCCTGTCCTTTCGCCTTTTGTCTTACATTTTAACAGAATCGGAATAGGTATTGACCATTGTAAGAGGAGCTGAGAGTTTTTTTCTTTAGAAATCTTGAGTTCATGTAGACGTCACTGACTTGGCAGCTATGAGGAAGATTTCAAGGCTTCACCTCAACAAGTAAAATGCAGTGAAAGCATATATGTGAGTCAATATTTACCTGGAGCGTATGGATTAAAATTATAGCATTAATACACAAGCACAACTGGCCACTGCTCCATGTAATGGTCCACAGAGAAGCATGTTGACTGAGCCCCATGGGATTAAATCATTAAAACCTGCCGACAAATGGATTCCCCCTCTTGCCCAGAGACCCGGGGGTAATTTCTACCTGTTTTATATGTGTAAAATGTCAAAAGATGGGTGTACCCCTACTTTATTACAAAATGTGACTTGCTTGTTGTGATTTTTCAGTGTCATACCGTCAGTTGTATTTTCAATATTTCAGTCAAAAATGTACTAATGCTTATATCTGTAAGTTGCATGTTTGTTTAGAATAAAAAGTGCCAAAGACTGGTGTACTCTCACTTTTCCATTTTAAAAATGGTCGATATCAGTTACTGTATCTGATATGTTTATTTCTTTGTTTTTGTTATGCAGTGTGTTGCCAGATAAAACAAACAAATAAAGAAAATACACTTTTGGCATCATGCAAGGATACTCATGTGACTTTATGGGGTTTACTGGGAGGATAAAAGCCCTAGTACACTAGTGTTGGTCTTTGTACAACCTTTGTCTCTCCTTAACACACTTAGATGGGTCATAATTCAACCAAATATCAAATATGTGGCTGTTGTATCCCACCTATGATCATCAGCCCTGAACAGTGATTTAAGGGGAATGTAGTCAGATGGGCAAATGTCAAAGAACATTTCAAACTTGCACTCCCAAAACCTTGATACATGGTCAAGGTTACGTAGACTGAAGTGACAGCTCTATGCATATAAAACCAATTAAAAAGTTATTTTTGAATGAATAGGGTAGAAAAGTCCTTCCAGATGTTTCCCTGTAGGCCCATTCAGCTGAGAGGAGATCCAGAACACAGTCACGGGATTATATAGCCCTTCTGGCCTGCATGGGAACATATTCAAATCACCCTGGAAGAGTTGGAGGATGAGGTTAGGTTGAGCTGTGACCACCACCTCCTCCCTGGTGATGCAACCAGTCATGTGATATTTGGGTTAATAAGAGCCAGAGAGAGGTTACAATAAAAGATATTGCAGAATATTGGCAGAAAAGTTAAGGTTTTTGGCCCAGTATTGTGGGATTTGATGTATTCACACTGACAGACCGACCCCACACACACATTCTGGCACCCACAACCCGGGAAAGTCTGGCGTTGCGTAAAACCAAATCCCATAATAACGGGATAAAAGCCCAAACAACTGATGTGCTTAAAGTGAAGTCCCAAGTACACAAATTCTTATTGAAGTACACACAGAAACACATACTAAAAAGTATGTATTTCAGGGAATTGTAAGTTTTAGTGTTTCTGTACTGAAGTAAGTATACTAAGATTAAATTAGTAATATAAGGCCAGAGATGGATACAGTCAGCTGTGAGGTGTTCAGGTGGCTGTGATGCAGCTCCAATGGTGCTGAGGGGATTTTAGTTGCATGACTCCAGGCAGGAACAGGAAGAGGATGAGCAGCAGCAGGGTTCCACAAAGACACGGGAGCCAGAAAGACACGAGTCGCTGTCCTGATGAAGAGACTGGACTGAAGAGGGTGAGATAATTGTATCAGTGACGTCATGTAAATGTGGAACATTTACTCAAAAATGAACATTTAAAGGCTCTTCTTTCATAGAGACGGACTGGTATTTTGTTGATCCATCTGTGGAGGCTCACCTGCATTAATCTCATCAAACCTATCCACCTAATCTTTACGTTTAAAAAACACCTTTTTTTCTTGTCAGAAAGATCCTAGTTTCTCTGTGTGTCATGGCTGTGATGTTGATCTCACAGAGAAAGCATTACAGGCCTCTAAATGAACTCCTGGCCCTGACACACACACACTGACGAGTGTGTTTTCATGAATCACTACACTGCACCACCACTGCCACAGCACAGCACACTGAGCTATGAAAATAGAGCCTCGTCTGAGAGATGAGGACTCACATGTCTGAGGTATCACAGTGTGCTTCAGTCATCTCTCCTGAGTTGGCTATGACCTCTGACACAGATGAGTCCCCATCCACAGCTTCCTCTGTACTTACTTCCTGCTCCTGAATGGTTGACCGCCGTCTATGGTGCAAAATACTGTGTTATGGATTGGAACACTAGATGAAATTAAAACAGTTTTCCTTCCTCTCGAAGGGCTCCTGCAAACATTGAGCTGACACCCAAATTACAAATTTCTGTCATCCAACGCTACAGAAAATATTTTTATTTTATTTGCAACACCAATCACACAAATCCGTATTAAAACAATATTATGATTATACTGATTTTTGGCAATTAGTAAATGGAGCAGGTGAAAAATATGCGGTTGTTGTGGTACTCTGAGACCAGGATTGAGAACCATTGAGCATTGCCATCTTCCATCAGGGATTCCTCCTCCATTTATTTAAAATATCAGCAAGCGAGAATATTTTTTGTCTGAGGTGAGTTTATACCTGCAGTCTTTTGAAATAGCGCCCTCCTCTGGTCCTTCATTGTAAGTGTCAATATTAGACTGACAGGCTTCTTGAAACCTGCTCTCCAGGTCACTGAGCTGCACGGAAAAACACTTATTAACCACAGGAATGATAACCATGCATCATCCCCCCTGTGACAGCTGGTCTATTTTCTACATTTGATTTGTAGCTGCATCACTAACCATGTCAACGTGTGAAAAATTGCATGTTGAAAAAAGAAGCACTTAAGAATTCACATTAGAGGAGTTTCCTCCCATTTACACACAAACAGCAAGCAAGGATCAACAACATGACTGCAGGTGTATTCTGAGTGTCACAAACACACACCCATCTTTACGTGCTTTCATTGGTTTTATAGCGATATTAGACCATTATGATGCCTTGTGAAGAAGACAATGTAATCAAGATGTAAACGTTTATAATTTCAAAGTAAATCGTTTGGCGGCACCTAGTGGCAGTTTGGAGACAGACCAAACACAGCGTCATCCTTTGACACACACATACACACACACCTCAGGAACCGTTTAATTAATGCAGGTGTGCTGAATTAGGCGGGGGGGGGGGGAACTCCAAGGAGACACAGTAGTTAATTAGTTTTGTTTGTTTGGTTAACATGTTATTCTCCACTTAACTGAGTTATTCCTGTTCAGTTTGGGAATGTTTGATTGCGGTTTTGAGTGAAAGCAGTTTATCTTAACACAAACAACTGTCAGCACCCATTCAAACGGAAAGACCACCCGAATCACCGTGGATCATCAAACTGTGACCCAGGCCAACAGGTATGCACGGATTACAGAACAGCCGCATGTGTTGATTGTAAAGTTACAAAAGAAATGAGAAGAGCTGACTTCTACATTGTTACCATAAAAACTGACAGGGATCAATCAGGTAAAACTGAATGGTGACCTGACAACACAACCACCACCCAGCGGAAACAGCCAAAACTATCAATGAATACTTTATTGACTCTGTTGTGGAAAAAGTTAAATATGTTCCTAATACATTTGCCAAACTTATTCCTGTGATCATTTTACAGCCTTTGATATTGATCATATAACAGAGAATTTGTACAAATTATTACAAACTCTGTTTTCTGTACCATATGGTCATTGCTTTATGCATTTGTAGATCAGGTGACCCTCAGGTGTCTAATTCTAGACGATGGTACTTTGTGCAAACATTAACTCAATATGAAATTGTTATTCTACTTCTCACATCTCTACTTAATTCCACAATTCTCCCCCTTTTCTATGTTGTCAAAACTATGTGAACTGACCTGTGATTGTGTTGGGATGAGAGTGATGCTGACTCTTCTTCTCGTTAAATGCTGTTGTGAATAAACACAAAATGAGTGGATATACTTTACAGTTATACATATCGATGCTTTTGTACAGTCGAGGTGGATTATTATCAAATTACAGCAAACGGAGGGCCCATAGAGACCTGTTATTTTCCACAGAACACTCAAATATGGATACGTGTCAAATGTGAATATTCCGTAGGCAGATCTGACAAAAAATTATATTTATAAAAGTTGCCTACCCAATGATTTAAGTTTGCTTGACTATTCTGCTTTTTGCTCCAAATTAAATCACTTTACTTCCTTTGAAGCCAGAACATAGTAAATACATTTGAATCAAAGAGCACACTACAAACATAATTTCTAATAAAAATAATACTTCACCTGCTGGGAGCCCTGTCTGACAAACAAGTTTCTCATATCATTATCATCTGTAATGACAGATAAAAAGATATGAAACAATGAGGCTTATCCATCAAACACAAAGCCAGCTTAAATGTGTCACTAAGGGAAAGAGGGGAGACCACACAAACTCCACACAGAGAGGACCAGGGTCAGCCTGGGACTCAAACCCAGGACCTTGCAGCTGCAAAGCAACAATGCTAACCACCAAGCCACCTATTTAATAACATTTTAAACTATATTTAGCTCACATGTGTTAGTGAAGGATAAAGTGATATGATGAGTACTTGCCCGGGTCGCTGTGCATCCTGCCTCTGTTCAGGTGGAGAAGCTTCCTGGACGCCTGCAGCTCAGCGCTCTCAGCGTTGTGCCGACACTTGAGATGCTCCATGTGGATCTGCATTAACTCCACCGAGCAAATTGCACGTGCCTCCTAAGTAAAGAGGGCAATCACGAACAAATAAAGAAAGAAATACATCAAATACAAAATACAGCATTTCCTTCACACAGTAGCTGTGTTCATATCAACAATGTCTTACTAGCCCTACTTTCATAAAACAAACTTTTCATACACATTTGTTGGTTAGTAGCAGCATTCCATGGACTTTCAAGGCTGAGCTCAGTTGTGTGGCCTGATTATGCAGTGAAGAAAAGACCATGGCTGCATAATGTCTCAAAATTTATAGGGAGAAACTACATTTCTGAAAAAAATGTGACGCTCAAAACAACTTAATGGAATTGTTTATCTTTACAAATAAATCTTTTCAAACCAGGAGAAAAATTGAAAATATGTATGTTTTAAAATTAATGCAGGTTTTTTTGGCCACATAAAAATGATGGCAAAACCATGACTAAAATGCGCTAAATGAAGGTCAATAATGAAAATCCGGGAATTATGAAGCACCAGCTATAATGGCAAGGTTCATTTAGATTATTTACCTATCAAGAGGGCACCCAGTGGATCACCTGTTTTGAATGCCACATGCAAATAGAAGCAAATTGCCCTCTGTTACACGTCATCTCCTATTTCTGCCCCATTCCTCCTGTCTATCTCTCTACTGTACCTACCAAAATAAAGCAGGAAATGCCAAAAATCTAAATAAAAAAAAAAAGATGATCTACTATTTATAAGTATATATTGTAAGCAAGATTTCCTACTTTGTTCTTACTGACTCATCAAACCTATGTTTTTAATTCCTTCCTTTCTTTTGCTGAAATGATCCACCACGACTTGAATGAAAAGTTTCTACATCTCATTATCTTAAAATTGAAATACAAATCTTATACAACACATGTTCCAGTCATGGAGTACAGTGTGTTGTAAAAGTTTGCTGTGAGTCCTAGAAATGATAGGTGTGTTTCCATAAATATACATCTTAATAAATGCAGTAAATTAAAATCGAGTTGGATTAACTTGAAGAAGTGAATGGATGAAATAATCATTTGCCTAACGCTGTTTGTGGGATGAATGAGTGTCAAAACTAGACAGCCTGACCTGGTGTGCAGCCCCTAAGGTCTCTGCTGTGCTGATGATGTCATCCATTCGGTCCAGCAGTGTGCTCAGACTGGTCTCTATTTGACCCAGTATCCTCTGCCAGTCATTGTTTCTACACCTTCCTTTCAGGGTCTTAGAGAGAGAGGGGGGAAAAGTACAAAACATTATGGTTACACAAAAAAATATTCATAATCAGACCACAAATTGTTTTTTCTTAAACACGGTGACTTTTTAATAATCCTCCTTGTTTAGGCATTTTACCTCCTGTTTACCTGACCCGTTTCCCCCCTCAGGCTCAGTCAGTTTCCCCTTTTTTTCTGTCAGATCTTCTCTAAAGCCCTGCTCTGATTATTCCGCGTGCAGCCAGTGTAGCGTCATTAGACTGTGTCACAATCAGACTTCTGGGTGTAGATACATACAGGTGCGACTGTGTCCGATCAAATATTTTTATTAAGAAGATATTGGTGTGAGGGATTTTGGTAAGCAGATTTCACCCATGACAGACAAGGCTGGAATAACTAAAACAAGGACATATGAACAGGGTGGATAGACTGGCAGTGCTGCTAACATTACTTGGTATTTGGTTGTGAGCAATATTTCCATCTTGTAGTTTTCAAGTTCTGTACAGATTTTAGATTTTGTTTTATTGATCAAATGATCATTTTTGAAATGTGCTAGTGTGGCTCCTCCCATCAGTGCACACCTGCACGCAGTGTGAGTGACGGCAAACATATGGGAGAGAGATTCACACACCTGTGGCACAGGGTCTGATAGGCTGAGAGAGATGCTTTGAGCTGGTTTTGTTCTCTATTGATATTGACTATTGATGATACAATATTGGGGAAAAAAAAGTTTAGTAGTGTGTCAGTGTTGCTGTGATAAAACAAAAATCATATTTGTGAACATTCAAACACAGTACTACAGTAAACTGAAGGCTCTGTGCCAGCTCCGTCACACTCAAAGCTTTGGGTAATGCACACACACATACACACTCACCTGCAATGTGTCTTTGTTGTATTTCACCTCCTGCTGAAAGTTCTCCTGGGCCACTCTGCGATCGTGTTCCTCAGCCTTTAGTCTCTGCTCCAAGGTGTACTGGTCGCAGCGGAAGGCCAGTGCCAGCTGGGTGAAGGCATTCTGCCAAGATACAAGAAGATTACATGTGTGTCTGTGTGTCTGTGTGTGTGTGTGTGTGTTTGTATGCAAGAGTGCATTTGAATTGGATATGGGTGAAGTTGATCCAGAGGGAGAAGAAAGAATAAGAAAGGGAGAGAAGTGAAAGAAAAAAAAAGAAGAGATTAGCGTACCTCTCAGACATTACTTGAGAGGGGAAGAGAGAAAGGAAAATGAGTAGTCTGGGTTGTGTTGAGAATAAATGACTTGACTCAAACGCTTTTCTGCATTGAGTACAAATATAATTGATATACTTTGTGTTTGAGCGCTGTGATGAGTGGATGAGTCATTTTATGCCACTGATGGGATTACTGTGTTCAGTCGTGACGCAAGATCGCAGATTCATTCAGCCACATCTGAATCACTTAAAGGAATAAATACCAAAATAGCCACATCATTTCTATCATCATTGTTTTCTTTTGCAGTTCATATGTCTGACATTTCAAAGTGCTATGGAGTGCTTTTTCATCACTAAGGCTTACCCCGGTGTCTTCCTCACTCATATCAGCATCTCTGAAAAGTGGAAGACGAGATCAATGATGATGAAAAAGATGCCATACTACAATCACGCAGGTTTTGTTTTCACTTTCATCCACACAGTCTACTGTAGAATACCTAAACAATTTACCAACTGCCCAACAATAATGCCTGAAAACTTGCCTGGCAAGTCCAAGCCTCTGCATGATGGGAAGGTCATCCCAGGACACGGCCGTTTGATCATCGGGATTAGACTCTGGAGAAGGAGAGGAGGAAGGAACGAACAGAAGAGGAGAGGGTTGGAGAATTGAATAGGTAAGTAGAGAGAGTAAGAAATTAGTAAAGAGAGAGAGGGGAAATGAGTGAATAGAACAATAGAGTGAGATGCAGAAGACAATAATAAGATAAGAATAAAGAGAGAGAGAGAGTTTGACATAGAGCTTTACTGTCATATTGGACAGGCATGTTTATAAGGCATGTAAGTGGGGTCTGTCTGTAACGACACCACCTTGTTCAACCCTCCACTGGAGGTCAGCTTCCTGTTTCTTAAGGGCTGCTGGTACAGACACGGTCAGCAGTCTTTTGGTGAAGAACCTCTGCTATTCATACATGTGCTGTGCTGTTTTTTTTTTAACCCAAAACTCATCCAGTCATGTGGTTCTGAAGGAGAGGCAGTGGTCCTCTGCTCCCTGCCTCTCCCCCACACTGGGCACAACAGCCAGTGCTGGAAAGGAATTCACAAATTCCTGGTCTCAGTGTCCAGATTGAGCTCAACTTTCCAATATTCTGGTAGAGAGTCCAGCGAGTAATCTCGGGACAGCAGCCTCGGATTAAAACAGTGCCAGCAAAAAACAGGTCAGATTTTGGTCAGATAACAACTTGATAACTATAAAGCTCCTGATGAAACGTAGCATCTGTCCTTACACGTACATAAACATTGTCAAAGTGTTTGTTTTATCAAAGTGGCTCATGTGGATGATGTGGTGAAATGGCGTGTGTGAGAAGAATCATTGTGAAATCTGGCTTCATTTCACTTCTGTCCATCATTGTTGCTACATCCTCCTGTCTCATAATGTGCGTGTGCATGAAGCAGAGTTTGCGTACTGGTATGACGTTTTTTATAAACACCAACATTTGTGTTTTTACCTGTGTTGCTGCCAGCTTTGACACTGAACAGTGGCGTTGGGTGTAATTTAGTATTGTAGAACAGTCAAATACGTTTCCCCCCCTGGTGATTTAAACTTTTACCTGCATAATGACATACCTTCATCGCTGTCTTGGCTGTCATCTCCTGCTGCACTGACATAGCCACAGGCAGTGGTTTCCATCTTGGATGACTAAAAAGAGAAACATGGGAATGTTTGCCTTTTCTTGTTAAGACAAAGTCAGCAAAAACTCCTTCCTGTTACTTCCTGTGTGCTCATGATCTTTCTGCCAGGCCCAGTGTACCAGAGAAGAATTCAATATCACTGCTATACTGACAGACAGATAGAATTTGTTGTAAGGGGTTTTTCTCCCTTAAATTAAGCAGAGGGATATGCTCTTTTTTTTCTCTCCAAGTTTTCTTACTGTTTTCCTCCATGTTAAGGTGTCTCGGGGAGTTTTTCCTTGACTTGGAGCTTTAGGCTGGGTCAGGAACTGTTACTCATGTAGCCCTGTGAGACCTTCCTAGTGGTGTTGGGCTTCAACATGACTTTATTCCTGGCTTTATATTTATATTTAAATTTATATTTTGTAGGAAGTACTCTTAAATTCTGGGATAATCTCCAATGAATCAATCTTTCTAAAGTTTAATTTCAAATTCCAATGAAATGTTTCCCACAGTGCCAAATACTGTATATCAGTGTGCTTTCTGGGGCAATCTATGTAAAATGATACCCAACACATCTAGAATAATCTACATCTTCTTTAATGGTTATTATATTCACGATTTTCTTTAAATCCTCACTAGAGCAGAAATCACACTGCTGAGATGGTGGAGCCTGTATAGGTGTGGTGAGTTGTAAATCACCACAGATAATCTCATCAGGTGAGGTTACGAGATGAGATAAAGACTAGGATGTGGGAGCTCCTGCCTCACCTGCATACAAAGATTTAATTGAGGCCATAGATTCTATTTTATATATTTGTCCCCAGTTGTTCTAGACATCTTACCCATACAATTCACTATTACAATTGAATACTTTAACACAAACCATGGTTTATGCACTGAATTCAACTCTTGCACACATTTCTACAAGCCAAGGAAATCAGTTGGTGTCTTTCCCTGCACTATAATAGTTTTATTAGAGTAGTTTGAAATACTTAATTTAAAAGTTGTTGTTGTCGCTGGAAACCTTCTTCAGCTGGTCCAATGGATAGTCAGGACGTCCACAATGACAATTTATCTAAAACTACTGTGGCTAATTTAGTAACCAAATAAAAGACGACACAAAGACAAGTGGAGTCTGGTGCTGTCCCGAAGTTTTCTGTAAGGTGTAACAAGATATAGCAAAGCTAAAGGCTGGTTTATGAACGCAGACACTGAGTTCAGCTTAAAACCCTCTTGTCTTATGTAATGTACCCTCTTGTTTTCGGTGTTTGTCCCCCTAGATGGGCAGTCATCTCTTTCTCACTCCTATTTTTGGTGCATTTTCCCCCATTAGAATCTTACTTACTATTCAAATTTCCTACCATTAGGATATGCCTTCATTGTTGTTCGAGACTTCTGCCACGGTTTATTGTCACCTATTGCTTCTTTCCCTGGACTTGATGATGCCCAGAATGCTGTATACCTCCTTACCCTTTTATCCCTCAATTATAGTCTATTGGTGTCATCTTTTCCTTAACTTATCTAAATACGGTGCAAAAGTCTTAGTCCACCATTACATTTGTTGTTTTAGCGATGCTATCTATCTCTTTATTAGAATATAACCAGACAATACAGGAAATGTGTATGCAGTATTTAAAAACAGTAAAAAATCAGAAAAGAACAGATTCTACAGGCTAAAGTGTCAAAGATTTAGTGTGACCTCCCTTTACACTTGATCAATAGCAGGAACCAGGCTCTCCTCAACCTAAATGGAATGGAACCCTAATTAATGTCATTGTTAAAACCTGTATTTGTCCTACTTTCATCACTATTTACTGTCAGAATGACTGCTGGGAAAAAGATCTATTACATCAGGTTTGATAGTGGTGGACTTAGACTTTTACACAGTACTGTGTAAAAGTTGCTCTTTAATCTTACTTACTGTTTAATGGTTTTTGACTTTGGCCACCTGCTGCTTTTAATTTGAACCTGGGGTCCCCTATGGACTCAACATCCACATTAGTCCCTTTACGTAGCCAAACATGTGACCTTGTCATCAACTTTTAATTACCTTGACTGTACACACGATTAAAATCTATTAGCATAACTAAGGAACATGTCATGTGTTACGATGTCATCAGAAAATCAAAGTTACCTTGACAGAGTATGCCATGAAAATATACCACACGTTCTTCAGAACAGCTATATATTCCAACTAATACAGTATATACGTACTGTATTCAATGGGTATTGATTTTTTTCAATAAATCTACTTGACTTCTACCACTGTGCAATACTTTTTCTAATAACAAAACAAATAAATGAAAATAAATTTGTCTCCTTACCTTATAGAAACCTTTTCTGTTTTAATGTGAACAGTGTACTAAGAATATTCCATGATGAGCAGAATGCTTGTTAGGTTTCAGTTCTTCTCTTTCTCAGCCTCTGCAGTATTTTTAAAGGTTTATCTCACACCTGTTTAAATTCTCAAACAAACTCTATTTTCACACCACACATGCACACATTCACATACACAAAGCCCCACCCTCATTTTAAAACCGCCCTTTAATCTAGTTACAGCAAATCGCCACTGATAATCTAGTTAAGGGTGATGGCTGAGTTGTCACGGTGTACAGACTGATCACCAAGAAAGGACCACAACCAGAGAGAGATTTGCCATTTGTGGAAATTCTCCTACGTATTTTGCCATGCTGGATTAAAACAGCATGTGGCCCCGAATAGTCACAGTGGAGTTTGGAATTCGGCATTCTAAACTGGAAGGAAAGGGTTAAATAAATGAAATAAAGCTGCACAACAAAGGACATGTTTGACATGAAATATGTTTGTAAGACAAAAGGTAAAATCAGTGTAACACACACACACACACACAGAACAAATAAAACTATTTAAAATGTATTAATAACAAATACGAAGCAACACTGTAAAACCATAACTTGAATTTTTATTTTACATTCAGTCCATCATCTGAATGAGTCATCACACTACAACATATCTCTAATCCCGGCATTGTCTCGCACCATATTGGCATAAACTGATTTGTAGACTTTCAAAACATCCAAAGCTGAAGGGCGAAGCCTGGGGTCTACATTCTTACAATCCTTGTGGATCTGGAAAAGGTGAAAATGTACTAAGTCACCTCCAGGCACCCTTCCCATTAGGAACTGCACCACATCTGGGATCTTCCAGATGTCTGTCCTCTCATCATATCCAGACATCAGCTCATCTGAAAATGGCTTTCCCTCTTCGCTGAATGGCCACAGCTGCTCAGGAGCCACGAAGTCTCCAGTGAGCTCCCGGTGGCCACATTTAGCCAACAAGCCCCTGGAAACGTCCACCTCAGGCAATGCATCCAGGTCATTAACCACAAGGTGGAAATCAGTTGTCAACAAGAACTGAGAGAGTGTTTTCTCTAAGCTGTTGGAATCGCACATGACCCGACACCCCGCTGGGCTGTTATGGAGGTAATGGAGAATGGAGACATAGTCCATAGCGAGTCTGATTCGAATCTGCCAGGTATTGTGTTGTTTATTCCTATCTTGTGCTAATACACCGTCCAAATTAAGCAGGGAGCCCAGTGGGTGGTACTCAGTGACAATGCTGTGTTCCTCAAGACAAAACCCCACTAACTGGACCACCAGGGGCCCTTGCAGGGTCTTCAACATGGACAATCCATGCAGGAAATCATCCAAGTATTCTGGGGAGGACAGCTTGGACAGAGCCACCTTCTGACCCTTCCATTCTGCCAGATAGACCTGCAAAAGGAACAATGATACTGCTCAGTAGAGGTCAACATTTGTATTCTTTCACACGTGTGGGAATGAAGTCACATATGTGTGAGTGGGACGTGGAATCAAAGAGAAACACATTAGTTGAGAGGTAAACTGTGCAAAAGACAAAGAGCCATGTGACTAATAATGCAGTATGTAATCTCTAATTAAAATCAAAATTAATGCAAATATATGACAATATGGAAGCATTGTGTACCTTCTTTACAGCTCCCTGATCAATAAGCTTCAGCTTGCGGACTTCAGTGTGTATCTGTGGACACTGGAGCCAAGGGGAGCAGTTTTTCATTGTGGCCATTTTGAAGTGTAGAGGCAGACAACCCACAAGAGAAGACACTGGTGGCTCATCAGTCTGATACAGCGAGTCCAGATATAGGTAGATTAAGACATTGCTGAAGAGCAAGCCAGCAAGGCACACCAACACCACCGGAGTACTTTTGGAGGCGGCACTACTGCTGCGACCCATGGTGCTCTGCATCTGAACTGGGGAACAAAGAACGTTGAGGGTAACAACACTACTAGCAGATGAAGTTAAACTGCAGCTGGAATCTAAAACAATATTACCAGGAGCATAGATAGAACCCCCCTGTTGCTGACAAAAGGCAATACTGAGCCGCCCTGAAAAAAACTTGTCCTGCGGCCTCCACCTCCCAAGGAACACAAAATGGCCCAGCCTTGTTCACATAAGATACCCTAAGGAAAGTGCAAGATATCCTGGATAAACAGAAGAGTGTCTATTGTGTCTATTGTTGTACTTTTATGCCTCATCGTGGCATCCTGGGTATTGCATTTTCCACATTATAAATAACATAACTTACAGAGAATAATTGGTATTAACACTAATAATGTATTAATATATAATAATACCATTCCACAATGATCTCACTATCTCCACTAAGCACATCAAGGACACACAGAATGTCAACAGAGCAAACCTTTCAGGTCTACATCCTCTTAAAATGAATAGAAAATAAAAGCCATTATCCATTTGACTAAATTGAAGAATGTTGATCACAGATGTTGATCACAATGAATGAGGCCTATTATTTCCACAGTGCAACACACTCGTCTCCTACACTGACGCAATAGTGCAACTCATGCGTGAGTCCCCTGTATGAAAGGGGTAATGGTGAGTCTGTGTCCATGACTAGACAGTAGGAAGTCTGCTAGAGCATAAATAGGTCCACTTACTCAGGACACATATTCTCAAAAAGGATGGGCTCTATTATTGTAGATCAACGCACCGAGCCAAAAGCATGACCAGGTGAGTCATGTGCTGTATGCAATTATTTAATATATTTATTTCAACACATTTAACAAAAAAAATAAATAAATTAGCAATTCCTCATTTTAGTGGAGTAAAAAGCATGAAGGATCTCAATTTAGGGAGGATCTTCTTATTATTAATCAGTTATAGCTAATAATCCCAGTATTATGGATTTTCCCGTTCCAGATCGATGCAATTGAGTCAGCTCTATAAAAATCAATGCGTGTTTGCACACAAATCGATTCAATCAAATGCTCACAAAGTGGAATTGGGGGGTTTACATGTCTAATCTTGCAGCAAATTAGCAGAAGAATGACACAACGTTTTTCACATTCTTCTGCTAATACGTCAAGTATGTGCGCGTATTTGCAAAAACAAAATGATTGTGTCGGACTTGTGAATGAAGCATGGGGGAATATTTCACAAACGAACGTCGAAGTGTCTGAAGACGGAAGCCGTTCGTGCGAGAAACAAGCTTAACTTTTTATTTCATTTCACAGCAAAAGCATAGACTATTCCTGAGATCGTTAGATGACCTTGCTATTTAGCGTCATTATTTAGCTACATACCTGCCGCAGCATAGGTTCACATTGCGCTAAAATTCTGCGCTCTTTCTGATTTTAAAACTACACAGCAACTCTGTACGGCTACCGTAAACCTCATGTAGCCAGTTCCCGGAATGAGACATCATTTCCTGTCAGATTTACAACATAAAAGCATCTCTATGGCCTTCAATGAACTATCCAGAAAAAAAAAGAAAACAAGAACAAGTAAAGCACCATATTACATTTTTGTTTTTTAAATCAATCACAAATTTTCTTAGACCAGTCAAATGAAATGAATTGTTGGCCAACAAAATAAAACCCTTGAACACAGAAAGTCAATTGTCAATCATGTCTTACTACCCCAAATGTCGCGAAATCTAACCATAATCCTGAACCTAAGAATATAATAAATTGGAGTATTCGTTGGATTTTGTGCATCTTTGCTCAGCTAACCATGAAGTGGTAATCCAGGCTCTAGATTTTTGTTGACTTTGGGACCTTCCACAACTACAGACGGGAGCCAAACATATAAACGTAACTTTAACCCTTAACATAACTGAAATCGTCAACTAACCCTCAAATATTACTAACAAAGCCAAAAATTTAGCATTAACTCAGCCCAGAGACGCTGATTTTGACGTCACCTCTTATTGTGATTGCTCCTGAGACAGTAATTGCTCAAGTTAACTTTAGTCTCATTATTGAAAGGGACGTTACTCACAAAATACATGAATACAAGCTACATTCTTTTCTCGTAATCTCTATCGTAAGAACAACCTGTGATATTTTTAGGCAATACGTATTTATTAGCTGTGGTAGTATGGGATTTGATTACGTAATTAATTTTAGTGTGATGGGCCGAGACGTCGCGAAGATGCTTTCATTCTGAAAAACCGATCGGAAATCGGATTGTTATTGCTAGTTAGCATTGAGGCTGCTACCAGTGAACAGGACGACATTCTGATTTTGCGCCTGAGGAAACAGGTACGTGATAATGTGGTTCTTTAAAATGGTTCCCAACGCAGTAACTTAGCGTTACTAAAGTACGGTCTCGGCCAAATTAAATACACAGTTCTGATACGATACCATGTTTAATTAGCGTAAACACACACAAGATAGAGGCGTCAACATGAGATGCCACCAAAGCTAATGCTGTGGCTGGTTATTTAACATGACAGTTTGTAATGATCGGATATCGATATAAAATACTGATTTTATCAAGCCAGCAGTATTTTAGCGGGAGAGAACTATTTTCCTTTAGTGTTGATGCGTTTGTTCAATATATCCGTTGTATACTGCATGATGATGAAGCTATTGCAGCACAAAAACTAAAAATTAATTTTTATTTCGATCGGTTTATTGTCGATATCATTCGTGATACCTAACATCAGTGTAATTGTATGATGGGTGAACATCCTTGCTGTTGTGTTGGTAAGCTGCCCGTCTGAAACAGTGGTGTTTAAAATTCACACTGCCATAACAGGATCTATTCAAATGAGATCTGAGATAAAGGGAGAGGATTAGAGTGAGACTGCTGAGCCCTGTTTCCATAGTTTCCTCTCTCTTGTGTGAGCTGTGATGTCACTTCAGTTGCTCCCCCTCATGCTCCTCACCCATGTTATCTCCACCTGCCACCATCAGTGAGTCACCAAGGAAGCACAACGTTTCGATGTTTTTTCCTTTGCCATTTTGAACTCCCATTGTATTGCAAGGTAAGTGTAACATACAAGTTAACAATTAAATACTGAAGTAATGTATTCAGGAGTACAGACATGTTGGCTAGGATGCAATTGCGATAACATGCTTCATCGTGTTTTACTTCTGTGTCTGTACAGAGCTGTTTTAGTATTAGAATTCAGTTTCTTTTAAATACGCATTTGTCATCTATACCACTTGGTTTCTGGGTTTGATAACTAAATTGCTAATCCCTTAAAAGTAACGGTTTGCAATAAGCACACATATTTTGAAGCAGCTTCCTCAATTGATTGCCACACTATTCTAACAATTAATAACTGATAATTCCAAATCAGGGTTGCATGATGTGGAGAAAAGTGTAAACAAAATGCGTAATTTAGCTTTTGTATACTGTGTGTCATGATTGAGCAGCATTCATTTTATGTGCTTCTACAGCTCTCAGCTATTGGTTAATCACAACGACTATACATTTTATTTTAACCAACAGGAATGTGCACATTGCATAAAGGACTTATTTTGATAACCAGATGGGCAGAATGATTGAAAAATGTTCTCAGTACTGAGCAGTGGTGTAAAGTAAAATACTTCACCACAATGTTGAAGTAAGTTTTATCAGACTTTGTACTTGAATTGCATTTTGCGAATTATTAACTATATATCTTATAGAAAATATACACTTTAACTTCACTATTTTGTCAAACTAGATTGGTTATCCGTCACAAAATGAATTCCTCCACTTGAATCTTTCAAGTTTCTAAATGGCGTTGCTAGTCATTCGAAATGACATATTGCAAAGCGGCTGCACACCGTCCATTTTCTGTGAAACGGCAGCATTATTTGCTGTGGAGTGAGGCAGCTGTTTTTTTTTTTACATGTTCATATGGGCGTACACAGCTTGTAAATAAAAGAAGAAATTTCTTTAATTCTGTGCCGCATTGTATTGTATTGCGATTGAATTTCCAGAAAAGGATTACACAATCACAACAAGCTATTACCATAATAAAAATATATTTTTCCTGTTATTAAAGAAAGCTTGCTTGCGTGACCCAATCCAGTTCTCTACATTTATTTTGTCAAATACTAACCTGTGAGATTTGCTATATTTTGCATGTTTGCATCGTGTCCGATAATAAGAAATGCTTCAAGCTTGTCATTTTACATGTTTGTTTCCTCTTTTTTGTTCTCTAAGACTGTGAGTCAGCCATTTTAACTGCAACAACGAGCCACGGAGCAAGACAGGTTCAGCAAAAACACATCCAAGACTATAAGGGAGAAACCTTTGTCTCTACAGTCTATTTAACAGCTCCTTCTAAGACAAGACAAAACAGAGAAGATATTTGAAAGGAAACAGTAGCTAGGGGCTAGTTATGTCCCTGCGAAGGCAAACCCAGTGAACCTCCATCTTAAGGTGTTGGGAAAATAGGATCGTCCTGCCTCTTCCTGTCACTGGACCTGAATCTCATCTCCTCAACATCAACCGGCTCTTAGACAGCAGCGTGGGAACTGGGACAACTACAGCTAGCATGGGAGTCTGCCTGTGCTACCTGATGGTGCTAGGATTCATCCACCACAGTCACGCTATAACACAAAATCCTCAGCACAGATCAAAAAGGTAAAACATGAATCACGTAGATGTATTGAATGGGAGGTCGATCAATTGGTGAAAAAAAAATCACTGTACATGCCATGTATAGCATTGCACTAAATGTTGACAACGATTACTGAGTCTCATTTGAAAAGCTTCCCTTATGTGAGTTGAAGTGCTGGTTTTCCATCACTGATGTGTTGTAAGCTGTCTCTACAAGCATCCTACTGCTGCCTCGAGTGTTAAGATAAGATACAGTATATGGACCTGGAGTCAGAGGCAATTCTTTCCGTTGGCGCGCCACATTTTAACAAAGAATGAAGCTAAACCAGACATCTTTGCGCTCTGCTGATGGACTGGAATATCAGCAAAGTGTTTTATGATTTAGCCCCATATTGGTTGTCTTGCGTCCAAAAGAGCTTTTCATGTTTTGTTCTGGAGCTTCTCTCAATCGTCATCGTTCCTCTAGTTACACGTAGCTGCTAAAAGCCCAATCACTTACCGTATATCTTCGCTACTTCCTGGCGTGATACAAGATGACTTGACTGCTATAGATGTTTCTGTAATGAAAGACCTTTTGTGACGTTTTTGAAACAAATTCTGGCCCGGCAGCACTCTCTGCTGGCCAGGCAGCCACCGCGTCCATCCCGTGGTTAGGGAAGTACTGGTTATGGTTTTTCCATCGCTTTTTCATTCTGTTTATGTACACAAGCACAATAAGCTGATCAAAGTTCAACCAGGAAGTAATTCTGCTGCATATCGTGTCTTACAGTCAACTGTTTACTTAAAGCCAAGGTTTACCTTCACCTGTGTTTTCACTGCTTTGGAAGTAAAGGTTTGGATGCATAAAGCAAATAGTCATACGATATCGAATGGATGCTACAATCAGTTCAAGGTTACAATATGTAATAAAATAGATTTGGAAATGAATAATTAATCGATTTGTGCAGTAAAAAGCCATATCTGTTTCAGGCAAGTTTACTGACATCGCATTTCATAATTAATGGAAATGTGTAATACAACTTTAAATACACTGCTGCAGTTTGTAAGTCGCTTGATTAGAACAGAAAAACAGCAACAGGACCATTTCTCCATGTTTCTAACTTCATAAGTGGGATATGGTGTCGTCATTAGTTGATTATTGTGGAACAAAACCCTTCATGATGATACAAGACACATGTCCTGGTTAACTTGTTGGCCACCTAAAGACAATATGTTATCCCTGTTATAGGTTATATAATTTATGTTCATATTTGTTGTCCGTAGGTATCAGGATCATGCCTTGTCAGACACCACTGACCGTTCGTCCAGATCAGTGGTCATAACCAACACACAGAACATTTCTGTGGATGTCAAGATGCCAGGAGTCACGCCAATAACGGTGAGTATGTTTCCCTGATACACCATTCTTCTAGTGCATGCTTTATCATAAAGGAAAGAAATTATGTTTTTGGTGTATAATATAGTAGGGATTAATATCCAATCAAAACTTTGTTGTTTTGATTTGGATTTTGGATTGATCCCTCTGTAACACATTGATGTAACAAGGTTGATGTTGTTGGAGCCACAGATATGTACACAAACAGAGATGAGAGAGATGCCAGACCTTATTATCCACAACTAAATTTAACCTAATGCTAGGCCACTCAGTGTCTGGCCACTTCTGTCACTCTCCAAACAGATATTAAAGCTGAAACACACATGACTGAACACAAAGAGAAAATGTGGAATTGAACCATAGCTGAAATCATCTGTTTTACATGGAAGCAATGCATTAAGTGATGTCATATTAGCAGTGTTGTCTTTTCAGACTGCAAGATCACATTTGGAGTAGAAAACAGACAGAAGAAACAATTGTCATACATTATTAGTGGTAGCATTAGGGGCTGCCACAGTTGTGGCCACTTGGCTGGTCGGTGGCCAATGGTTACTTTAATGCTGTGCTCACCACAACTTAAGGAAAGAATGATAATGCGCACATTAACCTTTTCTGACTGCACAAAATGCTTGGAGCCAAGATTTTGCTGCCAAGGATAGATAGCGTCATCATCATTCATCACAGTGAAGAGATTAGTGTGTTTTATTAGTGTGTCATCTGCTGAAACCATTATTACAGGCTCAAAGGCCGCAACAAAGAAGGGAGATACACGCGACCATTAGGAAGGAAAATTAACATTTATTAAAGAAAATAGCACAACCACCAAATGAATAATTTAGTGAGGTGTGGAAATCAGCAGTATCCATGGTGTCAAGGAGTGCACAAGACAAAACAAAGACTAAAAATTCAACCTTTTACTGTTTTAGTTTGGTTTCACACAGTGAGAAATTCAAATAACAACATGAAAAATATCACATATTAAATATCACAACGGCGAGGTTGTTTGAGACTCTCCTTTTTATCATTGGATAATAATATGTTCATGTATACACATATATTTGTACATATATGTTCACACACGTGTGTCGAGGTGGAATTAACAAAATTATACTATGCTCGGATAACTTTGTAAATAAAATGAAATAAAGAGAGAATTGGGAGAAGTCTCTGGTGGTACCATACAAGTAAAATGTTAACAATCAGGTTCACAGTTTCTTGCAAATGTGCCATTTATTTATTTATGTTTAGAATAGGAATTAAATCAATAATAGAAATTGTATTCTTTAATATTTTAGTCAGACTCTTACATGTGCGTAGCAGTTCCTGTTCCAACAAGTCAAGATGCATATATTGGTGAGTATCAACTTTAAATCATATTTTCAGTTAGCACATACTGTATATTTATTGATGCACTAGATTGCACTACTTATGAAATAGAGCTGCAACTAACAATTATTTTGAATATTGACTAATGTAACAATTAATCAATGGTTTTAATTGGCTAATCAGCTTGTCTTAATGGTTGTGTTAAGCATGTGCTAGCTAACACTGAAGACAAGAGCATGGCAGACTTTTTAATGACCTTCACTGAAATACAAGGAAATATACCTGAGGGTTTTATTCAACTGGACATAAATGTCCAGTTGAAAATAAATTAGGCCTACACGCTCACATTTTTTAATACACAGAAAAAAGAACTCACAAAATTTGTTTAATGCTCTTTTTAAATGTTGAATGTTTTATTTCAGTATAAAAATAATTAAGAAATGAAAAATATATACATCTCCATTAGAGAAAATATATCAGCATTTTAGCATTAGAAATTAATTTGAATCTTAGTTTGAGCAATTTTGGTGATGGGAATGAGTGTATCATAGCATAAATAGGAAATCCCACAATGCAATGCAGTGTTTTGGTTTTTTTTAAAGTTAGAAGACCCAGTAGAACTCAGAAACATAAAATTAAGTTCTGATAGGTGGCGTTTTTATGGAACGTAGACATTGAACCAAATGTTAATCTTTGTTTTTTTTTTTGTTTTTGTAGTGGACTTTATACCTCATGCCAGTATGAACACAGTCCATCACATGCTGCTGTTTGGCTGCCAGAATCCTGTGTCCACCCACAGCCATTGGTAAAATCTCATCCTGTCCCTGGATTTTTAAAAATCTTTACAGTAAATGAAATATGCGTAACAACATTAATCTTTTGCAGTGTCCTACGAAATTATAGCATTCCAAAAAACTGTGGTAAGGTGTAAGTTTCAAAAGACTGAAACAAATGTAATCCTGAAACGCTTGTGTGTCGTGAGTGTGCTTCCTCTGGTGTAGTTGATTGATGTGAGTCATGTAGTGAGGATTTAATTTTGTTCCTGCAACAACAGCTGATGGAGGTACAAATGAACCTCTGTCTCTAAAAACCCTCAGCTTGATGCCAAACAGTGTTTAATTAGTCGTGGACTGCTACTTATTTACGTCGGCAGTAAGCTGTTTGCTTAGTTTGCAAGGAACATGTGTCTGTATTAAAAGATTACAACTTGAGCCATCACTTTGAGACAACTTGTACTGGTTTGAATTTTTTTTTTTCTGTCCACCCTGCCCATCAAGTTTCATAAAAAACAGTTCATTAACTTTTTGCTTAATCCTATAATTAGTGAATATACAATTTACAATAATCAGTCAACAACAGCCAGTCTTAAGTCGTTCTGGTCTTACAGTAGACCATACATCATTTATGAGTTAATGTGAAAGAAAAGAAAAGAATGTTGAATTGACTGTATAATATTGATTGTATCTTCCCAGGAATTGTGGCAGTTCAAGAACTTGTACGGATGCAGCGTCCATTATGTATGCCTGGGCTCGAAATGCGCCACCTAAGAATTTACCCAAGGGTACTTGACTTAAATTTTGCTTAACTGCCTTGTTTTCACTTCTCAATATTTACTTTTTTGCCCTTAGCACCATCTTAAGTAAAGTATCAATGACCTGATGATAATTGGAACTACCCAGCGTATTTTCATATCTTCCAAAAGACAAAAAAGTGAAGATTTGATTGCAAAAAACTTGTATCATTTTGATGTAATAGCTGATGTAGTAGCCCATCACTCTGAGGCATTTAGACTCTTGGTTTTTGTAATGCCGGACCCACACCGGGGATTTACGGCCTATAGACCTGCTGCTGATTTCAGAGTTTTACATCAACATGCATTCTCATCCCTGGTCTACAATTCACTTACTTACACAATGATGATTCTAGTGTCTAAGTATATATAATAGAAGGGTAAGACGCCTCCACGTGCAAAAAGTTGTGTGCAACTGGCGAATCACTCAGTCCTGTTCATTATACATCTTACTCATATTTTGCCTTAATCGCATTAAAAAATTATGTGTTTTTTACTATACCTACAAAACTGCCTCCATCTCTTGCGCTTCTATCTTTACTTTCCTTTTTTCCTCAAATTTCCCAGCAGATTGCAGAAACCCCGAGTTCAGTTTGAGTTATTGTATTCTCAGATCTCCTTTTTCAGTTGTGTTCATGTCTGTATCCCTGAGGCTTACACTGTTTCACTGTTATTCATTACGAAATATGTGATATATGTGGTGCAGGCTATCTCTGTAACACAGCATCTGTTTCCCTCCCTATTGCGTCATCAGATGTCGGCTTTAAAGTTGGAAGAAATTCAGGAATTTCCTACTTTGTGCTGCAAGTCCATTATGGAGATATTAGTGCTTTTAATGGTGAGTCTAAATAGATATTAATTGTGACAGCTATTCATTCTAACCTTAGATATAAAGATTTAACAAATCTGCCATAGATTCTTCAACCTGCTGGTGTCATTGTAAATTGTTCTTTTATTTAATCTTCTAATTGGATTTAAGTGAAAGGGAAGATTTAAAAGCACCCCTCATTTTTAGCAAATACTAATGTATTGGCTTCCATCTCAAAGGATGAACTTGAATGCATCTAGATGACCGAAATAAATAGAAATAATAATTTTCTTGTGAAATTCTGCAGATCATCATAAAGATTGCTCAGGACTCACCCTAAGAATGACATTCACACCGTAAGTATTTGTTTAAATATTTGAATTGATTTTTATTTATTTTTTTGATTGTGTTGGTAAACCAAAAACAAGATATGATCATTTAATTGTATTTCTTAAAATGAAACCGCAAATTTATATCAGAATAATGATCAAGTTAATAATAATAAAGTTGAAATATTTTGAGGAAATAAGTTGATATGTTATGGGAATGTTGTAATAAGAGAAAGTCCTGATATTTCAAGAAGTGTTAGTAAGTGTATCTAAATGGAAGATTTTTCTCAAATAAGGAGTAATAAATAAGTAAATACATATTGCCAGATTATTAACATTTTAAGAATGTTAGGACATTAAACCCCACGTTTTGGCTCTGCCATTTTGTTTGAATTCTAAGTACATTATTACTTTTTTGTCATAACATCCCGGCTTTCTCTTCCAAATCCCTTTACACAGTGGCCCTACTACTCTGATGTAGCGAAAAGCTAAGTGGCCTGTATCATTTTTTACAAAGAGCTGGGCTCACACAGGGAGAAGCTGCTAGAACCCAGTGGCCACTCTGATAGAACTGCAGAAGTCCTTTGTTAGGGTGGTAGAACCTGCCTGGACACCCTGGTTCAATAAAGTCTTTTTGGTTGAGTAACTATGCAAAACCTCCAGCGTGCAATGACTGTGCCTCTCTGTGTTTCTGTCCTTAAAGGCAACCATTCATTGCTGGTATATATCTGTTGATGTCTGAGGACACGATCATTCTCCCAGGGAAAAGAGGTACGATTTGATATGTGTTGTATACACAGTGCATGTCACATAGTGTATGACACACACCACTCGAGACATGCGTGTTTGAGACAGATGACACTAGCAACAATTATGTTCCAAGTTTACTGTGTATGTATGTATCACCAGATGCAGGAACTGACATCTACCAGGGATGGATTGATTAGAAAAAAAATAATAACTTGATCAATAAACCAAATATCATTGATGCCAAATTATAACTTTTAACTTTCATTTAACAGCACAGCTACAGCTTAGGCTATTTGAGGTGGCACTTAGACAGATCAGCTGCTGCTCTCTTAAAAGCCAGACCAAGCATGTGTGGCATGTGTGCACAAGGCTGTTTGTTTGACAGAGGAAATATTAGTGAAATATCGATCTGGTCAGAACAACAAAGAACTCAGTAACCTAAAACAAGAGTTTGGAGGAAATTCATAAGGCACAGCACCAGATTTAATGTGTCGTTAAGTGTCAAGAGGCATTTGCTATGCTATTTCCTTAGTTACATGTTGGAGAAGCTTTTCATAAAACACGTGCTAGTGATCAAAAGCCATAACATACATATGAATTGAAAGTTTGATCTGACGTGAGTCATTCGTACGTGGCTTAATAAATCTAAGATCGGATGACGTATGCATGCCGGATCCACTAATTGTGTTAACGCTTAGCTCCTTAATTTGGTTCTTCAAACCCACCTGAGGACTTCATTTGTTCAGATGGTTAAATTATTTGGAATAATTGCCTCCTCTTGTGGTCACTGTAAAATGGTTTATATGCAGCTGTGCATAAGTGTTAGGCACCAATTTCAGATCCAACAGTAGCATTCACACCACAAACAAAATAGAAAAACGTATTAATACACGTACGAAGACCATTATTTGAGCTTTGTGTCACTACAATTCAAATTTTAATTTGTATGACTTGCATGACACTGACTTAAAACTTAAAGAAAGAATATTCAGAATAGTCATTTTTAACTGACTAGCAATGTGAGCCACAAGTATTTGTATAATCAAACAGTATTGGCCTGCTCAAACATTAGTACATCTAGTACATGAGCTGTTATTGGAAAATCAGACCTTTTATTAATGTCCATAAATGGACAATAACAAAAAGGTTGCCTTACATTAATTATTTTATTTCCTATGTTAACATTCAGTCATTATTCTTTCATAGTTACAAATGCAGACATCGCCTGTGATTACACTTCCAGTCCTATCTACCCATTCGCCTTCAGGACCCACACACACCGTCTTGGTAAGTCACCGGGAGTGCCAGCATAAGATAAAACCTTGGCGTCAGTCATTTAGTTTACTTATCAATGCCATCATACTTTTATTATTATCTGTAGTAGTTTAGAATGATGTCTTTCATACAGGTAAAGTGGTCAGTGGCTACAGAATCCGCGATGGGAAGTGGAGCCTTATTGGTAGACAGTCCCCTCAGCTACCGCAGGTATGTTATCATTACAGTCATGTAATGCAGCAGTGCTGGTTT
Organism: Brotula barbata; assembly: GCA_900303265.1. NCBI lineage: Eukaryota > Metazoa > Chordata > Actinopteri > Ophidiiformes > Ophidiidae > Brotula > Brotula barbata. The sequence continues at coordinate 106,357 of OMNV01010848.1, read as the reverse complement.
AATTCCAGCCTGTGCCCCTGCCTTCATTTCATTTCCTGTCTGTTGTTTCTTTTTGTTGCAGTAAAGTCCCAATAATTATATTTTAATTGCATTTTTAAAAGTGATTCCCCTGCCTGATAGCACGAATGAAACCTGCAGCTCATAAGATCTTGGAAAAGTCATGGAGTTTGCAAGTTTGTTTTCCAGGCAAATGGTTTGGAAAATGATGAAATATACCAGTTTTGAAAAGGTCATGGATTAAAAAAACCCAAAATAAGTAATCTTAACAAGGTTGTTAAGAACTTCAGAAGTGGAGAAGTTTTTATTTCCTGTAAATTTCTTGTTATACAATGTTAGCAAACCAGTGACAATGTGCGATGTGCAATTTCCTATCCTTGAAAATTTCATGATTTTGCTAACATTTGCTATGCTACAGCTAGCTGGTAGTGACTCCTTCAAGTCATCGTCACAACATTTGACCAATACTGTTAAAATATAAATGAGAAAAGATGAAGACACCTGGATCCAGTTATTCATTTATTAACCCTGCTTAATCTATACTGTGTTACTTTTATCTTCAGGCTTTCTATCCCACAAGCAAAGGTATGAGTGTGAAACATGGCGACATCCTGGCAGCACGGTGTGTCTTTACTGGTGAGGGGAGAAAATCAAAGACGTATATCGGGTGAGTTCAGTCTGATTTAAGTAGTTATTCCTGTTGTATGATATTGGTAAGGATTTGTACTGGAGGTCCTCATGGTTCAAGACCCGACCTTGCACCGGAGTTACTACCAAATTATTTTCAACATTTTGGAGTCTTGTTGGTTCCTTGATGTCGGGTCTCAGGCCTTCATGTCAATATGTCCCATACCCTAGGTCAGGGGTCTCCAACCTTTATGAGAGTGAAGGGATAAAATCATCTGGAGGGCACTGCTGCCATTTACACTTTAGATCACTTTGATGCAATTTATGATCTAAGTGACCAGAGTCATCACGTGGTAATGCAAAGTGCTACATTTTGCAACAAACTCTGTATGGCGGCCAGCCATCACCAAGGCACCGCCAGATCAAATTTTTCCAGTGGCATTTTCTCTACCACAAAATACTGCTCCACCGCATCATGAATGTCAACACAACGTAATCCCCGTGGTTGTCTTAAAATGTTTCTCCACATTTGGCGGATGATTCATCGGCTCCCTGCGGGCAGCGTGTTGGAGAGCGCTGCCATAGGTGAACCAAGCAGAGCCGAGCAGGCTCCCTTTCAGCTTTCATTAGCTGGGGCCATTTTCAAATTTGACAGCTGTGGGCTGTGTGTTCAGAGTCGAGCTTCATTGGTGTAGGCATGGCACATTCACATGATTAAAATTTGCATCATCCAGTGCACACCTTTGTGTTTGCTGCGAATAGCCTTGTCTTTTTTATGTGATTTAGGTTTTACACTGTGTCCATTATAACTATAACATGCTTTTACTGTTCCCAAACCCCGAAAGATAGGAAAAGCAGAACATTTCGGCAGTGTCTCCAGGGGAAGCATTAAAATGATGATGACAGTGAAACAGTCTGCTTCTCCTGTCCTCCAGCACTTCCAAAATGTTCCTAATAAATAAGAAGCAGTTTTAATCTTCAGTATACATCTCATGGAGACTCTGGCATAATAGTGTCAGGTGATGATGGTTTATGGATGAACAGGATGACGCATAATTTCCACGTCTAAATGAAAATCTTTTAGTGATCTTACAAATATAAACTGGGTTATTTCACTGTCAACGGAGAGCAACAAATCTTAATTGTCTGTCTTATCAGCAGTAAGATGCACATCATAAAGCAGGACCCAATATTTCAATTAGTGATTTCTTTTGTGCACAAATGGTAAGATGAACAACTATAATGATAATAAACAAAGTACAATGCAAAGGACTTAGAGAACCGTCCCCCTGATCTAATTCAAATAAGAAGGTTGTTTTATCAGATGCTGTGCCAACTGACACCAAGTGGTTCTCCCCGTTTTGCAACTAATTTGCAGCTTCTCGCACATACACATGCTTTATGTCCCTAAATGGTGGGGCTTTTATTTCTTCACAGTTTGTGAATGAAGCTATTTTGACATCATAATAATTAAGAACAGAGGTTTAGGCAATAACTAAAGAAGCCAAAATAAGAAGCTTACAGTAAACCTATTACATATTTTTTTGGCAAACGCTGATGGTGCTGAAGCTGTCAATATTTTTCCCCAAAATCAAATTTCCCTTCAATTATGGATTAAAATGTTAAATGTTAACTTTATAGTTGAAATTAAAATGTAATTACCCAATAAATCCAAATCAGATTGTTTCATTCTGCAGTTTGCCAGACAATCTACAACACACATTATTATTATTTTTATTTTAGAGAAAAAATCTAATTTGTTCACTAAGTAATGCATGTGGGGTGCTGGTTTGTTTTCCCTGCTTGGTTATGGGTCTGGACCCATGAAGACCTCTAGTTTGTACTTAACTGCTGCAAGTATGCTGTTCCTTTTTAAGACATGTATTTTAAAACAATCTTTAATTTTCCCCTGGTACAATGTTTTTTTTTTTCTCTTGTCTGTTCTCTTCAGCGGCACCTCTGAAGATGAAATGTGCAATTTCTATATGATGTACTACATGGATCATAAACATGCCGTCTCGTTTATGAGCTGCATGCATAGTGGCTCTTACGAGCTGTTTCAGAATATCCCAGCAGAGGCTAACATTCCCATTGCAGTCACTCCGGAGAATATGAATGCCATGATGCACCTGGGGCACACAACAGGTACAATAGGCTTTACCTATTTCCCCAAGACCTTGCACATATTATAGCCACAGCGTTATTGGAGAGTTCATGAATTGAGACTTTATATACTTACATTTTCTATCTTTGTATTCATGTCATGTATTCTTGTTTTGTTTTTGTTATATATTTATATTTTAATAATAGGCATAGTAAACGTCAACTAATCTTTTCTGTCTTTTCTCTCATAGTCAAGCAAGAAGACGCATCACTAGTGGGGACCAAGGGAGAGCATGTGTTCGATCAAGGTGAATTGACAGCTTTGTTCTTCACTGTACAAAGGGCTATTTACAAATATTACATTGGCCTGCACATCAAAGAACACAACAGACTCCATTCTGTCTGCCATCCATGGTCTCTTCTGTTTCCTGTTGCCTAATGCATCCTGTGACAAATTTCCTGATGCGGGTTGTAACAGTAGTCAAACTGAGGCCTGTGTTCTGAAATTATGCCGAACAGTTGGATCATGTGGGTGACATACAAGATGCATGAGAGCAAATTGATGACTCCAAGCATAGTGGCAACTAAAAAAAAAATAAAAAAATTTTGGACTGTGTCTGCAAACTGTTAGATTTTTTTTTATTGCATATTGTGTACAAAATTTTAAAAAATGTCAAATTGTCCCATTCTGCAATCCAGGATTACTATTTTACAATGACAAACAAAAATGTCATTTCATGATCGCTAACATTCATCTGCGACACCCCAACGATGCCTACTGGAGTCCTAACTCCTGCTCCTTCAACCCTTCTAGCTAAAACTATCTGCTGTACAGTTCTTTATTTTCACATTTCATCTCTGCTAGTTAGTGTCTGCTTATTCTCTGACCAAATGACACAGAAATCCACTCTTACTAACGGTTCCTCTTTGCCTACCGCCATCTTCCTTTTGCTGTCTTTCCCTTCATCCTTGTCATCTGTCTCTGTCATGTCCGTACAGGTGACTTCTATTCACTTCTGTCCAAGCTGCTAGGTGAGAGCAAGGATGTAGTTCACATTCATAAATACAACTCCAGCGAGATGCAGAGGGCCCAGGCTGATTTGGGCGCACAGATTGATAGTATAACACAAAAGAAAGACCTGGGCTCTCCCAGTGCCAGTCTAACCTTCTCGGTCAGGGAGGATCCTGTATTGGTGAGGGACAGAGTTCACAAATTCCACCAACTTGAGGCCACAGCCAGGTCACCAGGAAGCAAGCTGCTAACTGAAAGACCAGGTGGGTCCAGAAGTCACTGTTGTCAGTGTTTCTGAAAACATCCGCCTTTCTTTTCTTTTCTTTTTTTTAAAAACACAAATGTTTAGAGCAGGGCTCCGGACAATAAAAAAATTGGGAACCATTGGTTTCTAAACCCAAAATATTTAGGAACCAAGTCAGATTTTTAGGAGCACAAATCTTCTTTATATGTCAAATGTGAAATGTAGATTTTTTGTAAAATTTTTTATGTGTAACTTTGCATGTGTCGACCAATTCAGAAAAATGCCAGAAAATACAAATCTAACAAACCAGCTTCCAAAAAGACAACAGATCTTTGTTATAATAATGGCTGGGCTGCATTAATTCACATCATTTATCATTTAGTTACCAGTTTGTGGTCATTTTAGCATCTTATTCAGCAGTTCTTTTTATAAAAAAGTCAAGTCAAAGTACGAGCCATAAAATAATTCCTATGTTATTATTCATGAGTGACTGGCCCCTGCACATTAAATTGCAGCTCTACAGTAGTAAAATTTAGACCTAGGATGAATTGTTTCTCTTACAATGAATCGGATGCATTTCTGCTTTTCCTCCTCCTGACTTCATTCTTGCCCATAGCCTGGTCACTCCATTACAACTACAGTTCATGTGGTTCTTCATGTGGCGAATTTCAATTCCATTCTAGGCTTCAAAAATGCTCACTTTATTCCTCTGTGAATTATTCATAGTAGTTGTTATAGGAAAGCTTTTAGGAGGTCAGTACTGCAACTCAATCCATGAGCGACTTAACCACTTAAGGATTATCTTGGCTTGGCTTGTCTTAGCTTGGTTTAGCTATCTTGCCTTTCCTTATTATTACCTTATCCTACCTCACCGTACCTGCAAATTCAACAATACGTTACAATTCCACAGCTGTGCTGTTGGCGCACTACAGCCACTAACTGTAATAACTGCTCCTCACAATATTTTATCAGATCTGTCTCAGCCCTCGAGGCAAAATTTCTACTTGCACATGGCAAAAATGTACTGGCAAATGCAAGTAAAACACTCACCGTCTGAGGGGTGAAGGAGTGAGTGAGTGAGTGTCACACTTCCCATTGTTGGAATTCTTTTGTATAGCCTCACTGTCCTCTGGCTTCTGGCTCCCACAGTGTTACACAATGGTTGGAGATAAGAGGGCCTGAAATGTGGTAGTTAAATCTGTGTTTTTATTATGTTTTTATTGCTTCCATAGGAGTTGGTTCCATAGTGGTGCCTGCATGCATCTGTACCAACATTGATAGTTTGGAGCACAGTGTAGTCTATTTCAATTGGTGTTGAAAATGCCTTGATTTTTATGGAATGAAGTGAAGCTGCTTATGTAATGACTGTCACTTTAACAGACATTGTACATCTGTAATTACGCAGTTATAGTACAGGTTTAATACCATTGAAATATACCAAGTCAGTTACCCTGACACACTATATGGTATCAAGCCATAGCACCAATTAATTTTTATTTATACAATTTTATCAGGCGCGGCTTACATCCCATTATCACTTTCCATAGTTTACTGACTTACTGTTCCTCCATATCCTCATTCCTTTTTCTTTTTCTACCTCTGGCCTAGTAATTGGTAATTTTATTCTAAAAGTGCTTAAGTTTCTGAAAAACATTATTCATGAAAGATGTGCGGTAGAACAGCGCATAACCACTGGAAAGTGCTCGGTATCGATTTAAAAGAATTTCTCCCGTGGGCAGCACCTATAAGAGTGATTTGTCATTAGAAAGCTCATGCGTGTGTGTACTTGTACGTGTGTCTGTTTGTTGCAGGCAATCATTTGGAGCAAGTCTCATCATGGCCCGAGAGTCCTCTTCAGCTGGGTCAGGTGTCAGGACTCGCACTGGACTCGGATGGTAACCTGGTCATTTTCCACAGAGGGGACCACAAGTGGCAGCAAAAGTAAGTCGTCCCTTTTATCAAGATGATCCGTTCAGTTTGTTACTCGGGGATGCTAATATATCTTTTAATGTTATTCCTGTGGCATGTGGAGTGGAAGTGTGAGCCAGCAGAATACACTCCGCCGCAGCTCTAATTCCAGGCACTAAAGCACTTAAGTCTCCAAGTCACACTTGAGCTCCCTGTAGACTGTGGCTTGCTTTAAAATAGCTTTCCAATACATGATGTCAGTGTTGGAGGTACAAGCCTGGGTCAACGAGAAGCAGAATGAGAGAGAGACAAAAGGGAGAGAGACTGCCAAAAATGAAGTAGAAAAAAGGTTCATAAAAAGATTTGTGTCAGCATGACTGGCTGATGAATACAGTGAATATTGATATATAGTACAGAAATATTGATTAAAAACCTTAAATGATTACTAATTTGATTTTATTTGTACAGAGGTGTTTATTGTCATTAAAATGATCAGGTTTCCTGCATAGTCTAGATAAGAGAACACCCTTGAACATGTAACAACAAAGAAAATAATTATCTTTTTTTTTCAGCTCATTCAATGAGTGGTTCAGATACCAACAGAGGTACCTGGGTCCTATTCAGCAGTCCACTATTCTGACTGTTGACCCTAACAAAGGGACCATCCTCAAGGCCTCTGGCAGGAACATGTGAGTAGTGACAAGTCATTTGAGTAAGACTAGAGGTGATGAGATATTGATGCAATATTAAACATCAGAAGGAAAGCTATGGAGTGGGGACGCTGTCAAAAATGAACTATAAAATGCTGCGTGCATTATTGAATCAATAAAGGATGTTGCTTGCTTGCATTTTCATGCACATCACACATCATACATTTAGTGTCTTCGGAGTGGTGGAGAGAATAACAAATAAATGAATAAATATGAAACGGCTTCATAAATAGACCAATCAAACTCAAAATTGGGGAGTAGGGCAGAAAGCCAGAGTTTACCGTGATCCACTGACACTCCAAGCCGATAACCTCTTTTTTTAATAGCTGACCCACTGTGTGTGTGTGCTGTTAAGAGGGCATTAAGCAGTGCTAAATGTGTTTAAAGTTGGCACAGGACAGGAGGAAGTTGAGTGAGACTCCTCATGATCTCTGAGTCAACAGCATCATTAGTCTCCGTATCCAGGGCAACCATGACTCTCTTACATCTCCCCTGTTTGAGTTTCTTCTCTTCATTTGTGAAACTGGTTTCTTTTTTTTCACTCTTTTGGTATTCTCACCATCATTGTGAACGGGTGTGTGTATGGGGTGTGATGTGTATAGAAATGCAGGACTAATTGTATCTTTTATTGATTCAATAAGAGATGCAGCTGCAACAAATCCATATTACAAGGGGCAGATGGAACAGCAACTGTTTCATTTAAACATCCTTGGTTTCCTTGATCACATCGTATGCATCATATGCGCAACACATTATCAGTGACATACAGGTGACATATCTCTTCTTATCTGTAAATTTGTACGCATTGCTCAGATTTGTACTTGTAATGAGTTAAATTCTAACCATAAAAAATGCTATTGTCTTTTTTAACAGAACAAAACAAATTTGTAAATTGTGCACAAGTTTCATAATGTCATGCATAAAAAAGAGAAATGCGTACATGCGATCCCACTCCGTAGAAAGCTGGGTCAGAGCACAGGAAGCATTTTCTTGGCATATTGTAATCCATTTTTCTGTCCTGGCAGATTTTATATGCCCCATGGGATAACAACTGATGAGGATAATAATTACTGGGTCACTGATGTGGCTCTTCATCAGGTAAGATGCAGGTGGCTCCTAGTATTCAAGTAATGACTTTTGTATTATAACCTCTGTAAAACCTGCAACCTTCAGTCAGCAAAGTCTCGATAACTAAGATAATTTGTCTCCCTCCACTGTAACTTCATTTGACAACGAGTTTCTTTGGCTAACTAACTACTAGAAGAGGTGCCCTCTGCCACCTACTGGGCATAATATAATACTATGAACATCTGATAGTTTTTGCTGAATAAAATAAATAAATAAAATAAAGCATTAAGTTAAAAATCCGCCCCTTAATCATAATAACAAAAACAAACTAAGGATAGTAATAGATGGTTGTTATCTTGTGGGGCAAAGCTGCTGTAAGAAAGCAAATTCCTACTGGAGTTACAAAACTACTACTCCTTCAAATTATTTTTGAAAAATAACCATGGTAACCACATCATCGGTAAGCGGCGGCGAAACCTGAAGTAAACAAGGAAATACCACAGTAAGAGCTCTATTAATGTAAATGTTAATACAGGCAGAGAGATGTTTATGAATGAGGCAATATACTGACACCCAATGTGTCTCTATCTGTCTGTGACCACATACTGAACCTACTTTTTCAAACATTAGGTTTTAAAGTTGAGCAGTGATGGCAGGGACAGGATCCTCCTGGCACTGGGTGAGGCTTTCACACCGGGCACCGACAGCATGCACTTCTGCCAACCTACTGATGTGGTTGTGGACACGGTGACTGGAAACATCTTCGTTTCGGATGGATACTGCAATGACCGGATACTGAAATTCTCTGCAGATGGAAACTACCTTTCTATGTGGGGTGCAGGTACATACACGCGCACACACACACACACACCTCTGCTGGTTGGGTGTGAACATGCATCCCTGGTCCAACAAAACTTTCACCAACAGTAGTGCTGCTAAATACAAATTGCAGACATCGCTAGAGATGTTACACATAACGAAATGGACAACCAAATAAATAGGATAACAGAAGTAAAGATGATAATAATGTCACATATCATGAAAATGAAAATGTCAATTTAGGTGTTACAGACCAAGACCATGAAAGCAACAACAACAACTACAATATTAAAATGCGAAAGAAAATGACAAAAATACACTTTGATCAAACACAAATGCATTTATTTTGTCTTGTGTTTTTGACTTTAGGCTCCTCGGACAGAAGGAGGCGCATTCCATTTAAAATTCCCCACAGCCTGGCTTTCCTTCCCGACAGAGAGGAGGTGTGTGTAGCCGACAGGGAAAATGGACGAATCCAATGCTTTATCGCCAAATCTGGACAATTTGTCAAGGAAATTAAGAAGGAGGAGTTTGGAATGGCGGTGTTTGCTATTGCCTACTCCGCTGAAGGTGGTGAGTATATTGAAATTGGTTAAATAATTTATTTACAGGAGTGTGTGATGGGTTATTTCCCTTTGGTGGAGGAGAGAATTTACTCAGGACATACTCAGCTTATACTTGGTCAAAATTTATATCTGTATGTTTATTATATGCACATTTTTCACAAATGTGAGTCACTTAATTCCACTGATGAATTGTCCCTTTACTTTCTTGACGTTTGTTCACACTGGGCTCGTTAGAGCTGGGACCAGGTCACTGAAAATTACAAATAAGTCTCACGCCTTGGCTCTCAAGTCCTTAATTTTGAGTTTTATGCCCTAAACCAGTCGTCATATGCTTTATAACAAATGTAATGTCACAGTAATCATTTGTTTAGAAATCCCAATTGCTTGAAAAGTGTATGTGTGTGTGTGCTTTCAAAGGAGGCTTGATCTACACAGTAAATGGAGACATGCCATATGAACCCCCATCCCCACTGAGAGGGTTTGTAATAAATTACACAACCAAGGACATTGTGGATGTTTTTAGGCCAGAGAAACAGGTAACAAGTTATGCACAAATACACACACACACACACACACACTCACAGGTACACGCACATTGATCTGATTTTAATGATCCTGTTTGATGCTTTTTTTATTTGTGCTCTTGGATAATAGTATAATGTACATTAAAGACATTTCTTATGATGTGTCCATCCAAATTAGGATGGTGAAAATATGAGATAATAATTGAATGATTAGTGATTTAAATGTACTGCGCAAGTCAAACTAGTAGTCAAAAACTTTACTGGGAAATTTAAGCGTATTCACATTTGAGGTGTGCAGCCCAATTCTGGCTGGCAGAATCAAATGATTAAAATCACGACCACAATTCTGAGGTTCCCAGCACCATCTTGTGTCCAGCTTTCTGGGAATGAGGTTTTCCAATGTCAAGCTCTTCCCTTTAAAACTAGCAGCTGACGTTAACGCTTAACTTTTATGTTTTAATGTACATTATTGTGATCAAATGAATGCCAGAATTCAACAGCATACATATAAACATATTGGACTATTTTGTGAAGAACTTTATAGCTACAAAATATCAAATATGAATCTCTGTTTAGTCTGATTCTGAAGGGAGACATTGAGAAATGAGGGATAAAAATATCAGAGACTGAGACATGTCATGATTATCCTGGATATTTCCAAAGAAGTGCTAATTTAATGCTCCCACCAGGAGTCAATATCACTGTCATGGAGACACGCACACAGTGGCAAAAAAATATGACTGAAGGAACACGTTAATATGGCTGCGATGGTGCTAATCTCTTTACAAAAATAGTAGAAAAGTAAGCTTTGTTGTGCAGTCTAAATTCAGTGATGTGTAAAATACGTTTGGATGGTGGTGAGTCTCTCGTTTAGCTTTTTCTCTTTTGGCTTGTGGACGTTTGAGTTATATTGTGTGTTTTCTTCTCTTCTAGGAGCTTAGAATGCCCCATGACATAGTTGTTACAAAGGATGGCACCGTCTTCATTGGGGATGTAAACATCAACTCTGTCTTTAAATTCACCCCAGAAAGTAAGTTGAACTTTATTATTTAAAGTAACTGAACAGTCAATTAAAACTAATGAACACATTAAAATAAAAGGCTGTTTATAATATCACGCAGATGAAAAGCCCAGTAACAGATCAGCATGAATGACAGCATTGTTGTGCGACAAACTTTGTCCACAAATCTTTTTGAATTGCCCCATTATATTAATGTTGATTCTGAGTCAACAAGGGGATCCATGGGCCAAACACTGTTTTTACTGACCTTCACTGCCTGTAATAAGTTTTCTGTTGTTGCCTCACTGTTTCAGAAGCACATCGCTCTGTCAAGAAGGGTGGAATAGAAGTTCAAGAACTTGAAGGTGAGCTTTCTTGAAGTTTTCATTGAAATTTCGGGAAGAGCCCAGAATACCCCCTCCCATAATACTGAGACCTTAATTCCTGCACTCCAGTAAATTATATGCATGTAAATCAAGTTATAATTTAACTTTGCTCCCTTAGTTAATCTTATCTTAATCTTAGAGTTCTCTCACACGGTATTGCATATATTGGTATTACCTGAGCAATGGGAGGCAAACATCGTAAAGCGTTTTGGATTAAAGCGCGATAGGATAGACTATAGAATAGACACTATGGAATGCAGTCCATTTGAGAGAAAATGGTAAATGGACTACATTTATAGAGCGCTTTTATCCAAAGCGCTGTACAATCTTTGCCTCTCATTCACACACCGACTGCCGAGGTAACCATGCAAGGCCCACTTGCTAGTCGGGAGCAATTCAGGGTTAGGGTCTTGCTCAGGGACCTTCAACATGGACAGGAGGGGGGATCGAACCCCCAACCTTTTTGATCACTAGGCGACCACCCTACCACGTAAGCCACGGCGCCCGAGAAAATGTTGAATTTGCACACCCTCTTCAGAATGACTGCTCAATAAGTACGATATCTGATGTTTACATTCAACACAGTACCAGTATTAACTTGTCATGAAAGGAGCATTTCATTATGCGACTGTGTTCATAAACGCCTATTACCAGCCTTTTTGCCCTGAAAGAGCCATTAGATTAGTACTTTTTACACATTTGCATGATGTTTTAAGCTGTGTTTGGATTATGTGTAACATAAGGAGTCATTCAGTTTATTTGAATTGACTGGATCTGATATTTTGAGCATTCTAGAGGATTCACTCCATCCCAGCCTCTCCCTCTCTCTCTCTCTCTCTGTATTGTATCGGCCCAACTTTAAAGTGGCCTACTGGGAAAACTCCATGCACTTCTGATGGCCAGTCACCCTTAATTAGCATTACTAGTCTGGTTTACTAGAGGTCACCACTGAAAACTGAACACCTGAACAGAAATATATGGTCAATTGTTCAAAATGATGAGGTGATATTTCACAACTTTATCTGCCAAAGACGATTCCATGAATGTTCAAGGATACATTGGATACTTGCCGATAAAACCGGCCAAATACGCAGAGCTTGAATGTATCTGGATTCCCCAATGCTGTGTTGATAAATACATTTTCTCTCTTCAGAAGTCAAGGCCTTTATCCAAACCAAACTGAGGCCTGAGTACAACATGTCGACAAACGGCTTCAAAGAAAAGCAGATCCAAACTTCCCAAACTCAACCTCAGAACCAACCGCAGGTGGAGGATGAGAAGAGCCAGACGAAGACGCCCACCCAGCCAAACAGTCAGCAGGGGGTTTTCCCAGCCATCATGACCACCTTGCTGCTCATTCCTCTACTGCTGGTGATTTCTTTTGGCCTCTTCATCTGCTGGAGGAAAAACAGTACGTATGAAAATGAAGCCATGGCCTGCTGCAACACTTGAGGCTAACGTTCATGATGCTTGCTGAAATAGAAGAGTAAATAAGCAATGTGCACACAATGTTTACTATCCCACCACACAACAGGCATTGTTGGAATTCATCAGAACAAACTAAACACCACATCTGGTTTGATATTGAAGTGCTAGTCTGTGATTAGTTGAGTAATGTGTACACCAATATGTCAACAACACTACAGAGAAATTTGAACACTATAATTGTACACAGAGTGATCAGTTCTGTCTTGTAGTGTGTGTTTAGCTGTGTCAGTTCATTTAAAGTCAATTGACTATAGTGGATATTTACATCATTCATGTTACAGTGCCGATGTAAATGAGCAAAGCTAAAGTGAAAATATAGTTTTAAAAAAATGCTGCGTTCCTGATAAGTTGGGTTTTTTGGCAAAAAATGTTTAATTTGCCTTGTCTCCATAACAGAAGTTATTGAGAGAAAGCAAGAGAAGTCAATGTTACTGATATTAGTTAGTGGGATAATGTTGAATTTGAGCACTTGCTTACAGATTTGTCCAATATTCATGCCCTTCCATCCATAATACCTGGTATATCACAGTAAAGTTCAGCAGAAATACCACCAAGTAACTATATATATTAACCTTGTGATCTTTTGTGAATTTGTGTTTGCAGACAGACATGAAGTGAAAACAGAACCACACACCGTCAGCGGGATCTTTGGTAAACTCAGAGGTGAGTTAATAATTATAAATCAAAACTGGGATGAGAATTCTTTTGGAATATTTCAATGCAAAGATTGGAGGACACAATGCAGGCTATGCAGTAGTGATGGCTAAGCAGGGGTTAGGAGAGATGAGAAAGAATGGAGAGAGAACAACTCAATCATCGGAGGAAGCGTCGTTCCACACAAAAGGACCAACAACGTGACCGGGGAATCACCGTATGGTGTGACTGACAACCAGATAGACAAATCCTTTAAAACCAGGAGGTTCGGGAGATCATTGTGGGACTTACGGGGAGAAGAGGAGCAGATGTAGCATCAAATCAGCACCTGCTCGTCGCCCCACCGAAGTTGAAACTGGAGGAGCACCGCACTGGATAGAAGCAGCAACAAAAAATACAGAAGTTCAACATCTGGGCCATACTTAAAAGGGAGTACACACTGAAGCTGAAGAACAGTAATTATTGCAAGAACATAGCAGCAAAGAAAACATGCAAGAAAGCTGGGAAAAGGTAAGAACGGCCATCACAACAACATGTCAGGAAGACTAAATATCACCAGAAACAATGCAAGGTACAAGGAGGGAGACAAAAGATGGCAGAGAACAACGGTTGCACAAAGGCAACCAAGGCAAAAGCTCATGAAGAACACGCAGAGATCAACAAATAAAAAGTGCCAAGAAGGACAAGGGAAACTGCATCGATAGCCTGGCTAAAGAAACAGAAGAGGCAGCAGCAAAAGGAAATATGGAAGAACTGGACGACATCACCAAGAAGCTGTCCGGCAAGATGAGCAAGCCAGAGCGAGCGGTGAAACACAGGGAAGAGAAGACAACCACTGGACTAGTGCAACAGCAGGCGAGATGTAAGGAGAAGTTTGAAGAGCTCCTGAACAGACGGACAGCACCTAATCCCCTGAGACGAATGTGCTCACCAACTGTGGAAAGCCCATCAAGTTCAAAGTGAAAAAGACCATCACACAACTGAAGAATGACTAGGCAGAAGGACCAGACAACGTTCCAGCAGAGGTGGTGAGAGTAGACACGGACACCTACGTAGAGATGCAGCACCCACTGTTTCAGAAGATCTGGGAGAAAGAGGAAGTACCAGCAGACAAGAAGGAAGGCTGTCTTGTCAAGGTTCCCAAGAAAGGAGACAACAGCAAATGTCATAACTACAGAGGAATCATGCAGCCAGGAAAGATCTTCGACAGAATCTTCCTGGAAAAAAGAAAGAAAATCATGGACCCACAACTAAAAAACCAGCAAGCAGGATTTCAGCAGTCCTCAAGGTCAACACAACCCAGGAAGACCCAGTGTCTTTGGGGGAAAAAGCACTTGAGGAAGAAGACGACTTTGCTTACTTAGGCAGTGTCATTGCAGACATCAGAGCCAGAATTGGAGAGGCAAGAGCTTCATTCATCCAACTGAGGAACATCTGGAACTCCAAAGAAATCAGCCAGCAGACCAAGCTCAGACCCTTCAGCATCAAATCCTGTACCACTCTATGGATCAGAGATGTGGAGAACATGCAAGACTGCAACAATGAAAATACAAACATTGGAAACAACTGGAAAAAAGGAGACTGGCAGACTGCTGTGAAAGGCCTGTGCTCCGTGAAAAAGGAGCGATAGGCGTAACTAACAAACTAAAACTGGAGTGAGCAAAATGTTCCCTACATAGTAGGTTATGTCATTACGTTTTGCTTTTTTTTTTCTTTTTTTTTTTTAAAGTAAGGAAACTAAAACTAAGAGTGCCAGATCACTGATTCCTGTCTGGAAACTGTGGGTGCCATCATGTGAGGCACTGACGTTTTCTCTCTTTGTCTCTTATCAGGTAAAGCAGTTGGCAGTCTGAACCTGGGAAATTTTTTCGCATCACATAAAGGTTACAGTCGTCAAGGCTTCGACCAGCTCAGCACGGAAGGCAGTGACCAAGAGAAGGATGACGAAGAGAGCAGTGATTCGGAGAAGGAGGAGTACTCCGCACCGCTGCCTCCCGTTTCATCATCTAAATAGTCCAGACAGAGGTTAGCCAGGACCAGCCAGGTCACTGTGGCTGGTGACTAACCCTCTGCTCTCTCAGATGGCCAGAATCTACATATTACATGCTCATTATATGTGTAACTGTTGGCTGCCAATCCTATAGTTTTTGCGATGAATAATTTACTCTCAAGCCAAGAGGAGGGACCATATGAGTCTGTGTACATATATTATATTAGAGCTGTCAAAAACTGTACTTCAACTAAGAAAAATAAGTTTAAAGAATGTCATCCATCATCACAATAAAGAATGTATTACTTCGAAACATAATGTAATGAACATTTTAAAAAGAGTATCGCGCTAAATAACCACTTTGATAACTGTAGCTCCTCCTGTTTTTCTGTGATAAAAGCCAATGACAGTAAGCATGTTGATGAGCTGTTGCATATTTAAGAGACACTTTATACTGCTTCCTGCAAAGCTAAATGATAAGGCCAAATCAGCTAAGGAAACTTAATTTGCTTACATTAGAAGTCTAAGTTTTAAGGGAGGAGCTGCATCCAAGCACTTTAAAATGGTGTCATCTCATATTCAGTGGAATTTTAAAAATTTAAACGGACTCCCTGATTTATTCATACTGTATTTTTGCAGATAATGAAGTCATTTACAGCGTTTCTGTTGTCATGTTAGTGCAGGATTAAAAATGTAGTGAACCATAGAAAATTGCAACTTGAAATGGAACAGTTTGACAGCACTAATATAGTATACAGTATACATGTTTAACTGGAAAACAGCAGATTTGGTCAGCGTTTTCCTTTTGAATCATGCACTTCTTCCATGTAGTGAATCTACACAGATGCCATTTCACATGAATTTGGTTGATCCACATGCAGTTAAATATCATTTCCTGTGTACATTTGTGCCTTTGTCCCACAGTGTATTTTGCCATTCTTCAGTATGTGTCATTATGAAATGTACCAGGTAAAAATAGCTGCTGCTAATATAGCTTATATTGCATTTATTTCTATTGCATTCAAGTGAAAGAAAAAAAAAATACTATATACGTATATTTATGTGTGTGTGTGGACAATGCCAGTCTTAAGTTTTGGAATACCCAAATCTCAAGCACTGTACCTGTAAATCCATAGGAAAACATGGCAAAATAGACGGAGAAGGTTTCAGTGAATTCAGATGTTGTTTTTTTTATCCTACCTTAAAACTCAAAGCATCTCATCTCAGGTTGTGGGTTCCAGTCCCAAGCTGACAATGGTCTGTGTGGCGTCTGCATGTTCTCCCTGTGGGTTTCTTCCGAAGATACAATGAATTGGAGTATCTAAATCGACCACAGATTTCAATAGGAGTGTGATAGTTGTCTATGAGTGGATGGATCACATTAAAGTTTATGCTGTTAAACTGCTGGAGACAACTCACACTGTACAATGGGGCCACAAAGGTGCCTGATAGCGACCATAGCACCCAGGTCTTGGTCAGTTACATTAAAATAAAATAAAAAAACATTTCTCAAATCACTTAAACCCTTCCTGATTCACAATGCGTCATTTGTGGATATTTGATTAAATGTAACTACATTGCTTGAGATTTAGTCACGTGAGGAGTTGTCTGATATTTGTGACACACTGGGGTTTTTGCTGCAAGAATACTATTTTCAGTAACAATGTTATTTGTGTAATAAAGTGTCTGCAAAGTAACTGTAAATCACTCTTGGAGTTTGTGGGATGGTGACAGCTCAGGTTAAATTTGGTGGTTTGATGACTCGTTATTTTTCTTGCAACCGTGTGGCCTCACTAATCATCAGCAACCACAGACTTACCATAATGTCTGACTGTTGTAGACAGTAAGCTGGAGCCACAAAGCCAGAAGGATTCACTAAACTAAAAACAAAACAATTTAACTAAAAATAATTTAAAAAAAAAAAAAAAACTAGAAAATTTTACTGGATTTGGGGGAAAAAAGTCATTCAATAAATTCATAAATGTTCACAGCAAGCAAACAGTTCTGGGAGTGGGACCAACTCAATCAAAAGACACCATAAAACCTTCAAAGTTCAGTATATTGAACACAAATAAGAATAGCTAATATTACCAACACAGCAATAATTACTTACATTGAGAAGAAATCACGTCACCAGGACAGGGAAATGGAAGGGGGCCGTCCTTGACAGTTTTATCCAGAGCGACTTACAAATCACTCGTCAACAGCAGAGGAATCCATGCCAGCCCCCAGCCTGCTCATTGGAAGAAATTGGGGGTTCAGGGTCTTGCTCAAGGAACCTTCAACACAGAGGAAGAGGGGATTGAACCAGCAACACAAATAAAAAAATATAAACAGTTAAATAGTTCAAAGAGAAGTGGGTCAAAAAATAAATCTATACATTACAAGGAGGATGTGCTTTGCTGCGCTATTTGCTTTTTTCCCCCTTTTTAAATGTCCACGTGTGACAGTGGAATGAATAAACAAGATTCACAATGACATCACCAGTGACTGATGGGATTAGACACAATAAGCTGCTTTAGGTTGAGAATAGAAACAATAAGAAGTGGAACAGTCTGTGTGGGGAAAATCATTACACGTGGGATGTCATCAAATATTGTCTGCTTTACTTGTTTATTTAAGGGACATATCTAAGGTAAGTCAGCTGTTTATGCTTTTAGGGGCCTTGCGTATTTGTGTGATACTATAATCTTTCAGTGTACTTTCACAGCTTAAATATGACCCGTTCTGAAAAGCTTTTTATCCACTACTTAAATAGATAACTTCCTGGCTACTCTATTTACTTATTTGTGTTGTCGCTAAGCTGTAATTTACGTTTGAACATATTTGCTATTGTCAATATTTTACATTAGTTCACCCTAACAGATCCTTAATTTTAGACTAATGAGTGTGCGATCTGATCTCAGTATTGCAGTGAGGACAATATGGGTTTGCCATTTAAATGCAAACAGTCAGAATAAAATCAATTAGAAAAACACAAAACACCTCCCTGTACGTCTACTAGTGAAATACTGGTAACATGTAGCCCTGTATGACTACAATTTTAACATTTAGCAATTTCAGATGTGCCTCCAACAATTAGCAATGAGTGTATGTAGAGTATCTTTAAATATGGCCAGAACAGGAAGATGAGACAATGAGAGAAAAGTCTTCTTCTTCAATGAATTAAAGAAATACCTCAGGAAGACGCCACTCCAGTAACGAACCTCTATGAAAACCTGATGAGTTGATCGGCACATACGAATCTGGCTTAGGGTTTACATACATAGAAAATTAATTAAACTGGCATTAAATTTCTGTAATTCAATATTTGACCTAAATAGTTTTTTTCTTTCATTGTCATGCCTTTGATTTGTGCTGAAACAAACAAGTGTGAAAAGAATCAAAATCTTGCTTTTCCACAAATACAAGTGACCTTGAAGATATTATCAACACACAAGTTTAATGTTATTGTAGTGATACTACAAGCATAGTATTGTCTTTTAATTACTCTGATGGGTCGAGTAGTCTTCTAAGGGCTCAGTGAGTCAAATGGAGAAAGAATTGTCATCGTCAATGTGTTTGTGTCAGTGTTCAGCCTGTGTGGACTGAGGAACTTAGAATGACACGAGGAGCCAATCAGTCGATGTAAAGCCGACAAGAGCATCTCCAAAGAGCATGATGCTGCTATGACTGCTACGAAAAAATGTGAAGAAGGAATTAGGGGAAATTTCAAGCTCAGGGTACAAACGTTTCAAGTTTCACTGTCCATCAGTCTGAATGAGAATGGGCTCCATGGGACAAAACACACAAAGGCTCAAAAACAAAAGCCTGACTGGAGTTTGTTTGACAAAATGCATATGCATGAGCCAAAGCTCTGCTGGGAGGGAGAAAAGGATCAAATTGGAACTTCAGTAAATGTAATAATTATGGATGGAGAGTTTAAATAAAACGAATAAAGCTTAAAATGAAGAACACCAAGAAACAACATGGAGGACGATCAGTGATGGTTTAAGGCTTCTTTGCTATCGATGGTACTGAGTAAATCTGTGGAGAACACAGTGACAATACAGCCCAGTGTCGGAATACTGCAGAATAATTACTCCAAATATTCCTGAAAAACAATAACGTTCCAGAGAGATGCAACGTCCACAGAGCCGACAGACCAGCTGTGGATGTCGTTATTACCGAGATGAACTGTTGCCCTCGCCTCCATCATTACCAGGACGGGCTGGTAATGTCACATCCGACATCCTGCCCGGGGACAAAACAGGTCATCTGAGGACACCATAACCACTACAATCCACTCTGCCTGGACGCACCTCAGCAACAACAACTCGTATGTTAGGATGGCCTTCATCCATTTAAGCTCAGGTTTAACGACAGTCACCGAGTCTAAGCTGTTCTCAAACCTCTGGACTTACTAACAGCCTTTTAAACTCAAAAACCACATCTCTGCACCCTCATTGTGAACACAGACATGTCACAGGGCTGTGTGCTCAGCCCGCTACTCTACTCCCACTGTGTACCAGTACAGGAATCAAAGTCCATGAGTGAGTTCACAGATGACAGCACAGCAGTGATCCTGGTCTATAAAACCATGGAGATGACCTGCAGGTGGTTGTTTGTGCACCGAACAGTGCAGTGCAAAAGCAACAAAATTAGTAAAGAATGTTCCAAATGTACTCTACAGTGTCCATTTTTCATTTACAATCTCTTCTTTAATCCTTAAACCCACCGACAGACAGTTTGTTGTTTTGGTAAGTGACACAAAACGTCAACCAAAAATAAACTGCAACCAGCTGTAAGGAAGCATATCGCCATCTACTGGAGTCGAGACATACTTCCTTCAGTAGCTCCATTCTTCTCTGGCTCATCTATACGGGACATCGGCATTATCCAGCTGTCTTTGGACAAATCAAGCTTAGACTGTAGCTTGATTACAACGTTGCATGTAAACCTACTCACTGATTTGAATGAATCATCTCAACTTGTGTTCACAATCAGATGATGCTATTATTATTTGATCTTGTTTTAAACGTGTAGTCTAAGGCCCTAATAAACTGACCTACTAACCTAACTCTGAGTGAAATGCGTATATAAATAGATAAAGATTTGACTGTTTTCCTTTATTTGTTTTTCAGTTGATGGGACGCTGATGTGCGTTTGAGAATGAGCAAGAGGGGGAGGAGGAGAAGCAACAAGAGGAGGAAAAGCTCCAGCAGCAGCAAACGTGAGTCAAAGGCTCAGGGGGTGACTCGAGGTTAATCTTGTGTGAGGTTTGTGGCTACTTCAACCTGTCAACGATTAGGGATGCTGTGAAATGATTTTTCATGTGCATGCCACTGTATAAGGACAACAAAGAAAAAGCACACAAATAAAGAAAAAGCACACAAATTATATTCTTAGCCGATCAGATCATAACCTAAGATGTCACGTTTATTAATCACTAACACTAAGAGTTTGAAAGACCACCCACATTTCATACAACTGACATTTACCATCAGATTGAAACGGGACTAAAATTTTATGAAAAGGCCAGTAACATGGATTTATGATAGATGGAACCGTATTTCACAGTAAATCTATGGGGATAAACATCATGGAGCAGCAAAATAGATGAAAATATGAACTAAATTTTTTATCATTGTTTTTCTTTCAGAGAGCAGCTCAACTTACACCTTTCGAAAGCAGAGCAAAAGCAACAGTGTCAGCTACAAAGATGACGCTGTTGAAAAGGGTGAAGCGGACTCCCTTCGAAAGGAAAATGAAGTGGAAGATGATGACAAATATGACAGTGTACGGGGCGAAGAGGAAAGTTTCAAAGAGGATAATCATCTGAATTCATTTACAAATCAAAGGGGCCAATGTACCACAAAATCTGAAGGCAAAGAAAAAGCTATGAAGGTGGTGACATCGGTTTCCATCGATAATATGAAAAATTCACCCCCAAAGATTGTGTTTCAACAGACACACAAGCTGTTACCGGAAGAGTCAACCGACTCATCTACACCGGTCACCAATGTCATGAAAGTGAACTTTTCGGGATCATCTGTGAAGCTGGAAATCCAAGAAATTCTGCAGCTTGATACTTTTGATATCAAGACCACAATTGTTGTCATGAATGGAAAGGGAGATGGTGAAGGTAGCAACACGTGTTTCAAGAGTAAATATGAGACAGTGTGGATACTAAACAACGATCTATCTGAACAATCATCAACAACTGGAAATGTGATTGATCCAACCGGAGCACAAGACAGCACAAAGTACCAAATTAGCACCGGCAACACAAATGAACAAGAGGATAATCGAAAGTATTCAGAATCAGAAATCCCAGTCAGAATATGCGACAACAACGATCACGAATCACACCTTGTTTGGGAAAGACACCGTTTGAGCCCCCCAACACGATTACATCTGAAGACTCAAGAAAAGAGGAAACTTTACCGCAAGAGCTTCAGTAGTGATCAGTTCTGGGACGTTCCCCCACCTAGAGAGTTTGCAGGCATGAAATATAGCACTTTAGAGGACATAACACCTGACACAGCTTTATGCAGGACTGCTCGTTGTAGCTCCGTTGAATTTCACCTCACAGATAATGCAATGTTGAATGAAGAATCCTGTCCATTTTCAGTGGATGAGGATCAAAGAGCAGATTTGATGCACTGTTTTGATCAATTATCTGAATCTGATAACTTTGAACCCATGTCCATGCGACCCTCTTCATCTGTTAGCAGCTTTACGAAGGCTTTCATCAATTGTCAAAGGAGAAAATCTTGGATTCGAAACAATAGCATTGCCACTGTAGAGCACAAAACTTGTTCTTTTCCAAGGAAACGTCGGCAAACATTTCCAGGAATTTCAGAGAGTCCCAGTTTGATGCAGGAGGACGTTCTGTTGATGAGGGAGCGTTCTTCGTCAGTTACCATCTCTTCATTGATAATGCACTCACTTTCTCTGCAAAGTGAGAGACTAGGAAGATATTGCCATGGCAATGAAGGATTTTCTACATCTGGAGGAGGGTGCTTCAATAGCGATAAACCTGGCTCAGAATTATTGAGCAGCCGTGTTGATAATGAAAAATTAGATCCATTCTGCACAATCAACTTCGAGGAAAACTCTGAAAATATACTTGTGAGGGATGAACGCTTTCAAAGGAAAGGCAATAGCAGACATCATCCTTTTCAAGAAATCTACTTAGGACAGAGTATTTGGAATGACATGGAAGATGGAGCCTGGGGTGGAGACCAAAAAGAGCAGAGTGAAGTGACCAACAGTGGGTCTGATCAAGACATCAGGGAACTGGAATACCAAATTCCAAGCACTGTTACAGATGATTTTAGTCAAGGAATCCTGCCTATACAAGTCATCCCTCCGTCTCCTGATGGTTCAGAGGAGCAAGTAGTACTAAGTAAACCCACAAAATTAATCCAAAACCAAGCTACAGATGGAGAGATGGAAATGACTTCATTCAAAGAAAATGATTCCATTTCAGCTCCACCGAGACACTGTAAAGGTTCAGTCACAATAACGTTTGGTACTACTGAGCAGAGAGACATCAATTCTTCACAAGACAACACTGTGGAAAAACAGCAGCCGTATCATTCAAGTTCTGTTTTGAAAGAACCCTCTGTTTCTTCTATACTCCTTATGAAGGATGCCAATTCACTGAATACAAATGAGATTACAGAGATTCAACCTACGACTCCCTCAACTACAAAGAATTTTCAACAAGAAAAACACAGCAGTATAGAAAAATTGGACAAAACTGCAAGTACCGCACCAAGTCTTACCAATGACTCGGAGAGCTGTAGCAAAAAGAATGACGAGGCAAAAAAACTGACTCCGTGCAAATGTAAGTTCTAATAGCGTACACACTGCTATCAAATAAACACCCTACAACAAGGATCAGGTAAATGTTCTGATGAAACTCAAAATCTGAATTTTTGCAGCTTCGTTGGAGATGACAGAACATCTGAAACCTTCCATTCCTGAAGGTCAGGACTGCAGCGGCTCTGACCACTGGGCAAAGAGGCGAAAGCTCTTCAAGGAGAGTAAGCAATGGAGCTCGGCTGGGGGAAGTTCAGTCACCAGTAATATTATGGAGGAATCAGGTATTGTACAGTAAACAACTGCTGTTACTTGCCCTGCTATGCATCATATCATACATGTATTCATGCATAAATGTGTCTTCAACAAAGGCAGTCAGATCATGTAAGACACTGATTTTTGATCAAAAAGCCTCAATCTTGTTGGATTCTTATTGGTGTTTAAACATTGTAAGAATGACCTAAAATCTCCCAAACTGATCTCACAACAGTACTGAGTAAAAAACAATATAACTTGTGTAAGCCCACCGCTAAAGGCATTGTGTATGTTGTTTATGTGGGCCAGGGGAGCACCAAAATACCAGAAGTTTGCCACCACTCCCCCAGCCGAGCAACACATTACACTTTTGGGGCAGCACAGCTTATCAGTTACTTATCTGCACCTTAGCATATATACTGCACAGTACAATTATTGTTCGTTTTCTGCTCTGTTGTTATTTTTTGTCAGAAGACGCTCACTCTTCATCTATGACATTTCGAGACGCCGAGGATAGAGGCTTTTATACAGAGACATTCCACTCTGCAGCATGGATTTACAGAGGAGATGATGTAAGCTCGGGGGACATCCCTCCTCCCAGCCTCAGGACCGGACCTCGAGCTGTCTCTAGTAAGTGGGAGGACCCTGACATTATTTTATTTTATGGTTGATGACAGACTTGAATCATCAGACTACATGGTCTGAATTGGAAGTAAACATTTAATTGAAAGAAGAAATAAAGAGTCAATTCTGAGTTGTCTCAAACTGACACCTTATAAAAATGATGGTTCCTTTTCCTTTCAGTTCGCGAGAGAACTGTAAAGATCACCAAAGGCACAGGAGAGTATCCTTGGGGCTTTCGAATACAGTATTCCAAACCCATTGTGGTTACAGAGGTTGATACAAGTAAGTGACTCTGAAACAGTGTTGACTCATCTATTTATACATTTACAAACAATTAATCTTCAATCATACTCCAATTTATACAATAATAAAGGTCATACAAACGCCGTAATCAAAATCAGTAGAAACCAACAGACTCTTATTCCGATCAATAGACTTAGATTAAGTAAGTATAACTGGATTTACTTAAGCATTAAAATAAAAATTAATTAAATTACACAGAGCGAGAGAACAACAGTGTGATAGACAGAGTGAGAGAGACCTGCATGCTTTCTTCACCCTCACGTATAAATAGATAAAAGAAATTTTAAAAAAACATGTAACAGCACCAGAAACAAATACAGAAAAGTTTAAATCCTGAGTAGTCCTCGCACAGATGCCACCATACTTTCAAGCATTCATGTGGCCACTGTGTTATTCTTTCCCACCCAAGATTTGACAACAAAGATATGCTGGTCAATTGCTATCACATGACACCTAATTGTACATATATGTCCATTTGTAAGTTCAGGCTACGTAACCATAGCCCCAAACTTTTCAAAAACCTAAACCTAAAAGATGTAAGTGTTGCTCTCCTATGGTCTGGTTCCTACTTCTTCTATATTTACTACCGACCTCTGGACTGCTTCGCTTGTTAAATCTCAGAAAACTATAGTTACATCAAGCTCCCTTTACAAACCAAAAAGCAAAACCAAACCCCCATCATTCAAAATCTTGGAAACTCACGACTAGTGTGTACAGTCCATGGGAGCAATAAACCCAGATCACATTACCTTCACTGGTGGTCTGCCACTATCTTGCTGTCAACTGATAAAAAAATAGCTATGAACAAATGACAAAGATGCTTCATTACAGAAATGAGCACAAGATTGCAAGCATACATGGACAAGGACCTGAAGCCAGGGGACTTTAAACCTGAACAGTTTGTTTCTAATCAGCTGTTGAAACACCATGAGAAAAATGTATTTTGTCACCCATATATAAGTTATCATTTCAAAGCTTCACTATGAGCTGTGCGAGTGTTGGAATAAAACAAACTCCAAGCACTGCTCATGTTCCCACAGAGGAAAAAACCAAGGACACTGCAGTCACTATTATTCCCACAAAGAAAGAATCTAAGGATGCTGCAGAGCCAGCATGTCAAACAGACCATCAACAACATCCGGGTATCCAAGCGTTAGGCGTGGAGAGCACTGTTGCTACTAACGAGAAAGAAAGAAAAAAACTCTGACGACAAAGCAACCGCCAGAACCGGCGTCTCTTTGAAACGCCAGTCGAGTGTCTGTTGGGTGTGTCGGAGCTCACGTCCATTCCAGTTACTAATTCCAATAAATATACACTGCCCAGCTGGTTTAAAATGGGGCGCTAAAGTGGAGGAACACGCTCCAACACCTTGAACAAACACGTTACAAACACATGCACAAGAATCCGTTTTATCGTCTTTGACCATAGAGGGTGGTCCACTCCGTGTTAGAGGAAGATATAAAATGTAGGATATGACAGTTACCATACAGAAAGCATTTCACAAACTGCTAATTGTTGGTGGTGAACTTACCGGTGCATTCCAATCAGGCAATGGAGCGGACACCATTGACCGAAGGCGAGGGCCTGATGGGACTTGAAGTATTAAGGATTCCTTCACAGAGGGGAACGTCTGACTGTGGTTGTGACTATGGGGGAGTTTTTGAGATTTTTATTTTACGTGTGTTTGACTACTTAATAACTGAAAAGTTGTAGAAAATAAATTCATTCAAAAATCACTGTGTGGAAATGTCTAAAAGTAGATAAAAATAGTTGAGTTTGGCTCATTTAGTTTTTATGTCGTGCGTAGTTCAGTCCAGCTGACCTATGCAGGGGCTGCCTTTATAAGGAGCTTCAGTCAGTCAATAGAAAAAGGAAATCAGATTCATATCATTTCAGATGTGCATTATGCTGCAGTGGTTATTTATTGAACCCACATTACAAGTGACATTGTTAGAGAGGACAAATAAAGATAACCCCCCCATATTTTACACCCCCGCACAGGGTGGCACAAAGTGGCAGAGCAAATGTCACTAATACTGCACAACTGGCGGAGTTGTAATGCTTTCTTAAAGCTTTAACACAATATACATGTTGAGGACACATTTTGTACTGTACTTTTCAGAAGGTTTCTATGCCTGCTTTCTGAATGGGAATTCTGACTTTTTGCTCTTCACATTGTAATGATTCTACGTTGGCTCTTTATAGATGGTGCTGCTGAGGAGGCAGGTTTGATGGTAGGAGACTATGTCCTAGCTGTTAATGGAACTGATGTCACCAGTATCCCTCATTCCAAAGCTGCTGATTTAGCCAGACAAGGTACACCATTCCATCTGTGACGTTGTTTTGTCATCAGAATGAGTACAACAATGAATAAATCATGACATTAATCATGACATGTATAGAAAAGGCAGGAATGAATTTAACAAAATACTATTAAAATACTACTGCTATATATTTCGATGCATGTATTATATTAGGTTCAAATTAGCTTTTATTATATTTTCCTTTATTATTATTGTTTGAATGTGATTTGAATACAGTATTGTTCATACAATAGGTCCAGATGTTCTGACTCTGACCATTGGATCAGATATTGCTCATAGTCCCAACACACCTGGACCAGCATGCCGTGGTTATCTTCACAAACGTACCCAATCTGGTCTGATTAGAGGTTGGAGGAAGAGATGGTTTGTGCTCACACACGACTGCTGCCTTTACTACTATCAACACAAACGGGTCAGTAGGGAATAAACATCAGTATGAGATATTCTGTCTTTAAAAGTCCATTCTGACAATAAGTCCATACTGACAGATCAAGAAATGTTCTTTTGATAAGACACTGTTTTACAGTTTATGGTATGGTCATTGCAGGATGAAGGTAGGGGGTGTGCTCTGTCAGCGTTGAAATTGGAAGGGGCTGAGATTGGACCAGATGTTTCACTGGGAAAACCGTTTGTGTTCAAGTGCTCTCCTCAAAACGGCAACCGAGTGTACTTCTTCTGTGCCACATCCAAGCAAGAAATGAAACGGTAGAGTGTGATCATTAAATTACTTTTTGCTTGTCACCAGACACATGCACAATTATGCATCATTTGAAAACAGGAAGTCGGACATTTGGGGGCACTGTTGGATGATCAATAACAACATGAAAGAATTAAGTATAGTGTCTTTAATTAGTTTGTTTTTATTTTAGGTGGCTGGAAGCCATGGAGAAAGCTACCCATCCCATCACAGAGGTAATGTGTCTCGCTACAGCATGTTCTGCTCATTGGTTAACCTATAGAGCACACTTACATGGATGACAGACATGTGTCAAAATATTTTGTACTGTAAGGCTGTCACACTCATCTCTTCATGTCACAGAACCACGTGTGGGTCAGCGTCACCAGGCACAACTCCAGTGTGCCCCCATTGGCTGTGAAGAACCCTGAGTGTCTTGGATTGCTCCATAAATTTGACAAAACCAAGGACACGTGGATGCAACACTACTGCATTCTGAAAGATGGCTGTCTCTACTTGTACAGCGGTATCCGCGCTACTCATGCACATGGTATACAATCAAAATAGAATCAAATGGTGTGCTTCATGTGCTTTTTCAGACACATTATTGTTTGAAACAAGGGCATCCAGATGTCGTGTAACAAGAATCCCGCAATGTTGTACAAATTAAAACTATACTGTATCATATATGGTATCAAACTAATTTCCAACATTTGAATCGACTCACCCTGTCCTCATGCGTCCGCATCCCCTGATTTGCTCGTGTCCCTCATTCAGACTTTTCTCAAGTGTACAGCAACTTTCTCTTGAGCTCATGCATATCTACATTCAAACATTCATCAATAGACAATTAGCACGTCACATAAAACAATTATGAAGAATAGAAACAGAACAGAAAAAGAAACTGGATTGGATTGGCATGGATATAATGAGATGACAATGTAATGATGAGACAGATTCGTATGGGAATGGCTGTGAAATTGATCAGCGTTAAAGTATGCGTAAATGAGTGTTTGACTATTGGTCTTAGCCAGACTTGACTGCACAGAGGTGTGATTTAAGATAACTCTTCATTTTGCATATATTTTCTGACAGACTCTTCACTAGATCTCTATAATAATGAATATTTAAGACTGGTAAGGTAATACTTATTATTGCTGTCTCCAGGTGGGATCTATCTTCATGGGTACACAGTAAGAGAGCATCCATTTGGATCCAAGAAGCCTACAATTGAGCTCAACCCCCCCTCTGACGAGTTCAAAACCTTCTATTTCTGTGCCGAAAATCCAAATGAAAATAAACGGTAAGAAGCTAATACTGGCCAACAATAGTGTGATAGATTCAGATAAGGTGTTACCATGTTGATGTTGTTCCTGATGTTTCTTACAGTTGGATCTTAGCTCTCAAAGCATCTATTAAGAAATGGCTGCCTTTGCACGAGGCCCTTCAGGACTACATGAGCCAACCATTAGAAGAGACGAGAATGTGAGCCAAACGCCTTCCCCCATCTCGCCGTCAGTGTAAACCTTCCCATTCAAACACAACAACGGCTACACAGAAAATGGAAAATGAAAACAGCATGAAAACAGTACATGTACACGTAGGATACTGGTCATTCCACTGTTTGCTCCTGGTTCATTTTCATGTTTCACGACACTTTGTAGAAGAGAAAGAAATAATATGTGAAACAATATAGAAATTGATGAATCCTTCCCCTGGATCTGGACAAGCACCACGTCCCTCTTTCCCCATGCCTCCTTCATCTAAAGAACAGGTCACACTTTTAGCAAACAAACCAATCCCAGGTAAAAACATAACCATAAAAGTGGAGGAAAAAAATCAGACATATTCATCCCACGGCAACTGTCACTGTGTAAATGAGTGGCCTTCTGATTTCCTGTTAAGAAATGTTATATTCCATATTATGAGTTGAAATTATCCACAAGTTCACAAGTCCCTCACTCTGGGATGACACTTACTGGCTCTTGATCAAGGAAAACTTTTATCAAAGATTTTCCTCGAAACATCACTGAGATACTTGAAACTTAACACCAGATTTCACCAACAACTTAATTGGGTGTCGCACAATTCTCCTCAATCCACATAGTAATAATGTTGATGTTTCAAGTCAGTGTCATCTCACGGAGAATGGGATTCCATGTTTAGAGAGGAGTGGTAGAGTCGTGTGTTTCTCTGCTCCTCTTGTGTCTTTTTGAGTTTTCTTTTTCTGCTGCTCTTTGAATGTCCATACTAAACATTTATAAAAATGTTTTTGTTGTATGCTGTTTTGTATATGTAATGTTACTTAAGTGGCTTTATGCACAGTGAATATAAGTAATGTATGTTTTACGGGCCAAATAAACACTGACTCTTATCTTGCCATTTGAATGAATAGAATTCAACTCAATACAATTTCAAATCATTTATGAAAGTTAGAACTGATATGTACAGAGCACGCGTAGTTTGACTGAGTGTCAACAAAAGGTGAAAAGCTGCTAATTTAAACTAAACATTATAATTGAACTTCTTGAGATTCAGCGACCCTTGAAGGTCTCTTAGATTTGCTTTCCGCATCTTACTGCCACACCACGTTTGATTCTTCACGTCCAACATGCAAAAGTAAACAATTAACTGTATAACCTACAAATTTTTCTGTTTACAACAGAGTAAGTATTTATATGTACAGATTAGATTATGTTGCAAGAGCATTGTGACACATTTTTCTAGAGACTGTCAGCGATTTCACAAAAAGTGATTTGACTCACATTTCAACAAACACAGACCAAATAACTCTTTGTCAAATTGGAACATTTAGTTTGTTTTCGGTATGTTGTGTAATGTTATTCCAGTTTTACTTTGTGTAGCATTCACGTTTTCCAGGTTATAAATCGTTCTATGGTATTTTGTACTAATAAGATTCCAGGCCGTGATGATAGATTGCATGTCATGTTATAAAATGCATTAGCTAAATGTCAGATTCTTCTCTTTTTTTGTTCCTCCTCCTCCTCTCTATGGCTTCTGCCTGTTATACTTGATTGATGTGAAATATGGCGGTGTTGGTAGGCTACAATTTGTAGTATACAGAAGACCAGAAAAACATAAAGGACGTAATGGCTGATGATTTGATGCTGCATCTTCAAAATGAAATGATAGACTGTGGGTGGGTGTCACACTAATGAGATGAGTGAACGGACCTAAGTAATCCAGCACGATTGTGCATCTTTATACAATGGCAATTTTTACCAATAAAATAGCATACTCGCTGGGAGGACATAATATGGATATCCAAGGACTTTGATGACAAAACACAACTGCAAATATCTAAGTTAGTCTCAATGCTCACTGTGGGAGCACTTGCAACGGTGGGCTGTCCCATCGTCTCCTTCTCAGATGCAAGGAGGAGGACACATTTCCTGACTTTCTTAATTATCGCCACATAATGAAAGAGGTCATGGTTGTGTCACTGCAGGCTGACCTTCAAGTGAATACGAGGGGTCTCTGCTGGATTGTTTTGTTACTTGCAGAAGTATGTAAATATCATGAAGACGTCACCTCATTGACTGCATTTTTCAGCTCACCTTTTTTTATGTGCCAGTTTATTTATAATAATTAATAGAGTAATAAAAAAAACATAACAATGATTCCATTTGAAAAGGTGCAGGATACATCTCCCTGACAACATCTGTGTGAAATAGGTTGACGATACAACAAACAAAATCCATTTACAAAGGTTGTAATGCGACCGCACAGAGCAAAAGTTCCCCAAATGTACCAAAGGGGGTTAAGCCCCTGCAAAATGTACATTGCATTTTTAAACTGCATATTCTTATTTATTTTCACTAAGGTTCACGTTACTGTACTTTTATGTCATATTTTGTTAATACATTATCAGATTTCACCTTAGCGAACAACGTAAATCAACGACCAAGCCAATTCAATAAGGAAAGAATGGCCCTGCCCCTGCTCGTGAATTCAATTAAAGCTCCAAGACAGTACACACACACACTCTCACACACACACACACACACAAAGACTTGGATAGAGAAACAGAAGAGTACCAAGCCTCCATAACAACCCAAAACACAACAAAAGATTAAAATAGTGACATGGAGGAAAGATGCTAATACATTTAATATAATTGTTTTCTGAAAAAGTCTGGACCAAATATGAATGGTTTACTGTTTCAAAAACATTTTAAATGGAAAATGTTAAGGGATTCTACTTTTTACTCAAGCGGATAAGTGAATTTTCGGGTAGAGGTGGAATAAGAGGGATGAAATATAAACATAATGTGGAATGAGAGGTTGACTATGTTTCATTTTTCAGGTCTGATTTACATGATAAGGATACAAGTAATACTGTGATAATTAACATATATTTAACTAGGCATGAGCATATTACAGCAGTATTTAACAAGATATCAAGTATATTGAAGTGTATCTATTGTAGAGTATTTAATATGTAATCCCATGACAGATTTGAGAGATTGATCTCGTCATTTATTAGAGAATTGAGTGCCACCATATGAAAATTCTGCCACAATATGATGGAAGATAAAACAACAAAAGTACATAAGAGAGCACACTATCTTCTCTTCAAATCCTAAATGGACAAAACCATGTCAAAGTGCACCCACATGCATTTTATTTTTGTATTTTTTGCAATGTTTTAGTTGCATGTGTCACATATTCACGAATGAAATAAAGAACTGGCTCTTATTGTCATATATAAAAAGTCTAATTATTTTTTTCCACAGCATTTGTATATCTTTCTGACATAGTTGCAGGATCTGCTCCTAACCTCTAACTGGTGCCATTGTGACTGAGGTAAAGACGTCTACTTCAGTTTCTACTTCAGGTCTGTAGTAAATGTCCACCAGTGCAATCAGGTGCAGGAAATCAATCTTGTTCTGCAATAGAGGCATTGGTACATAGTATATCCATTACGAGACTTGCGTGGATTACACAAGGGTATAAAAACACACAGACACATATACCTACTCTTGTGCATTCATAACCAAAGTATGGTAGCAGTGGCGCACCAATATGGTTTTCTAAAGTTAGTATCAATATCCCAAGTGTTCCCAGCCATACTCCTACAAGAAATCTAATTCCACAACTGCTCAAGTATAGGCAGTACGACGACACAGATATCCAAGTTGATTTTAAAGCTGGTATGTGCTGATTGTACGCTGATATATTGGCGCAGTATAGTACAACACACATCGCTGTCAATAAATAGTTTTACCAGTTATTGCTAAATTTGATAAAATTCACAGTCAACCTCAATAACTCCATTACAGTGTACATAAGAAGCATTTTCTTCACAATGTTAGCTGTGCAGGGTACATATGCTTGTTTATCCAAAAGCCACATTAATACCCTCACTTAATAAAATAACAAGATTATGTGCCCGTTACGTGTCTCTTTAATCCGAGCAGCAACAGTTAGCTGGAAATAGCACCCGAGGTGGATGATGCTAAAAAAGGCCTTCAGGGTGCTTTCATGTCTTGTTTCTGCTGAAGATGGGCTCTCCGCGGAGGGTGAGGTGTTGCAGCTGGTGCTGTAAAACCTCAGTGTCTGATGACTCCTTGATACTCATCTTGTCCAGATTAAGGTAATCCAGAGATTTAGACTGGGCTCTCTTCCCTTTAAGCAGACAGAGGGGCAGCGGGCCATGCAGGCTCTTCCCTGACTCCCCATGGCTCACGGACCTAAGAAAGGTGTCACTTGAGGTGGGCATGCGTTTCCTTCTCCACCCACTGGCAGCAGCAATGTCATAGGGCTGATAGTAACGGCTTTTGGCTTTGAAGATCCGTGATGCCCGGTGAATGCCCAAGTCCACGGGTTTAGGAACAATGCTTGGGACAGAGCTGGGCAAGGCCTCTGAAACAGAACTCTTCTCTGGGGTATTGGCCGACCACTTGTGGGCCAATTTGAGCAACTCTTCACCAGTGGTAAAGCCCACCAGATAGTTGGAGTCCATGTGGAGGATCTGGTAACCTGCAACAGTACCTCTGATGGGTGAACAAGGGGTGCTGGCACAGCGAGGTCTCTCTACCTCTGGTTTCAGTGTAGCTTTGACCTCAGCTGCAGGTAGAATGGACACAGGCGCCCTGGACACTCCACTGATATCCATTTCCATTTTCAGAGACATAATCTGACTAATGACAGGCAGAGAGAACATTTTATTTGTGAAACATTCTTCTGACCTTGTTCTTACTGTCAAATGCACATAAATACCATCAAACTTCTTTACAAACCATTTGAATGAGCTAGTTTGTATCACTGATCTTTTTAAGATTTTACCGACCTCATATATTCTGGGCCGTTTTGGATGGCAGGACTATTGTCTGCTGTGTCCACTGGCCACCAAACATGCACTTGTGCCATCATTCTTAAAATTTTATATTTCGTAGCTGGTATCTTTGGATAAATGAAATGTTTCCCATGAAAAAAAAAGAAAATCCATCCACTTATTATTCTTACAAGACCAAAGGAGATAGATATTGGGCAGAAATTATTCAAAACCTTGGCCACCATTTTGGGGAACCCAAAGAACCTGAACCAATCCCAGCTCACTTTGGGATTAAGCCCACCTAAACCAGTACTATTGGATACACAGCATACCATGGTCTGATTCACAACATTAGTGGCAGGTAGACTGATTTTGACAGATTGAAAACAACCTAAATCCCAAAACACTCAAATTTCTATAAACATGTGATGCAAAAATTAGCAACACACCCTCCATAAATTTAATTTCAAACACATATGACTCTAGGAATCACTACGGACTGTTTTCCCTTTTCTTTATCCAACCATAAAATGTAAACATTTGTACACATTCATTTATAGTTTTTTTTCTTTTGGTACATTTCAGCATCACTCAGGCCAACAAACACATTTTGTGTGTTTGTTCTTCTGCTGTCACACTTAACCACACAAGATCTTGGCCAAAATGCCTGAGAACTCAGCCTTGGGTATTTTGAAATTATATAGATATAATGCAATATAATGCAATATATTGCATTATATCTATATATCTATGTATTTATATATTTATATATATATGATATGAAATCTCTTTAAAATCTCTCTAAATTCTACTGAAATCCTGCAGTTTCCAAAGATGCCAAATATATCAGGATGCATTCTGGGAAACCTGTATAAAATTATGTCCAACCTATGTACAATAAAAAGAAATTCAAGGGAAATTAAAAATACCATAGATTAAAGCAGGGGCTACTGTAAATGATTTTAGGAATTCTTCAAAACAAATTGAGATTTGTTTTGCATTTTCTATGATGTATAACCAAACATTAATGGATTAGCTGCTACTACGAAAAGGGCCATTAAATTTATCTTAGGTCCTTTAAATAACCCTGAGGGGTTTGCCTTAGTGGGTTTATGGAGGGGAAGTAGGCAAGGCATCAGGATTACTGTACAATAAAAGACTGGACGAGCCCAGCACCACCGCATGGACAACTAATAACGCCTTACCGTCCTATTTTACCTTATCATCATCATCATCATCACCAATCATCGTCACCATCATCACATTCAAATCTTAGATATTCAGCCATTTAAAATCTCCAACGTTTCCATTCCTGTTGGATCGGGCCGTGGTTGCAGCTAGGACAAACGCCTCTCCGGGTGGAGGCTCCGGCTCCTTCTCACCTTGTTGTGTGTCTCTCGTCCAAAGGATTTGTGGTTTGAACGGTCAACTACGTGCCAAAATACAGCGGGACGGCTGAAATAATGCAGAATAAAAGACAAACCTGTTTGACACAAATCGATGTTCTGTCTCCTCCACCGCTGTCAAACCTGCAGCTTCTGCTCGTGACGTCTCCGGCGTCGAAGGGAGCGCTTCCGGTCCCATTCCTTCATAGTAATGGCGTCATCTCTGCAGTTCTTTAAAATATACATTTTAATTCTTTACGCGACACGCGACAAAATAGTAAATTGGTGAATTTTACGCTTAAAATGGTAAATTCGGGGAATATTTTTCCTCAAATGGAAAACATTACAAATCAAGAAAAAATAAGCTCTCGCTCTCTCTCTCTCTCTCTCGCTCCTTTCCTGACTGAACTAAGAGCATGTAACTTATCTGAAAGAAATTGAAAGAAAGGACACCTATAAGAATATGAATCATTTACAACTGTTGGAATTTGAACAGTTGCCTGGAATCTTTATCACTCCCTTGGAAACTACCTCAGAATCTCTAACCACAGCTTCGACTGAGCTGGAACAGTCTGGAACCCAGTTCTGGCACCCTCAAGGTCCAAACTAAATGATCCAAAAACTAAATCATGACACTGTCTTGATTTTCCATCTGATTTCATGCGTTTGAGAATAATAAGTAGTATCAATGGCCACAGAAGTGAGAATTTATACTGTGTGTGTTACACTTTTGTGCACGCTCTTTTCCTTACAGATGAAACAAACACTCGTTTGTCATTTGTCACTGTGTACGTTCCGGGGCCAAACTCAGTTTGGAATTAGAATTTTTGGATCAACACCTACCTATGTGTAGCAATGTGTGTCTGTATTGATACGTATTGCCCGGCTCTCCTGGTTGCATGGAGCCGATGGCTGTTACTCCACGCATTATGCCAAATGACACCACAAGGACCACAGGGAGAAATAATGGATCAGGGCATTTGAACCACTCTGCCCCCCTCTGGCAGCAGCGTATAGTACGCCTCATGCACTTACAGGGCCTGCGGTTCCCAATCCTCTCAGCTACTGTCATTGTAAATAAAGGCCTTTAAAGACAAAAGCCTCTCAAGTTCATTGAATTCAGAGGCTGACTGGGACACTCTCTAAGATTAACTTTGCCTTTACCACCTGACCCCTCTGGAACAGGGTTTCATGAGTCAGAAGGGAGCAATATTGCCCAGTGGGATGTTGTCCCACCCCCGAATGAATGAGGGTGACTTCCACCCCTAAAAGCCCCTCCTCCACTTCACAGATTGGTCTCAGGACATGAGGAAGGTTGGTCCCTGCCTGTCACATATATGGCTCTTTAGTGAAGGCAGGTCTTAGGGCTCTACTCACAGCACCTACGGCCTGTCACAGCAGTATTAGTGCACCTAGCACATATACCACCCATAGGGAACCCTACCTTGGGTGGAAACACTCCCTCCCTGCTTGGTGGCTTCCAGTTCAAGTCAAGTTTATTTATGAAGTCCAATATCACATACAGGGCCTCAAAGGGGTTTACAGGCCCACATAACAACAGCAGTTCATGATCAAGAATGTGAGAGGGGCAGGGTGAGGTCGTACCATTCAGCGGAGATGTGATGTGGGATGAAATGGCTTGTGAGGACCATCTGAGGTGGAGCTGAGTGGGATCGCTGCAGGGAGGACATCATCGTGGATGGAAGCTACATAAAAGGCCAGATCTCTGAGAGACAAAAACCTAAAAACTTGACCAAAGGTTGTATAAAGGGCATAATGAAGTAAATAATTGACCAATTGTGGCGTATGAGAAGGGTCAAAGCAGTATACGCACACAGAATGTAAAAAGAACACAAATGACATGTATTCAATGCTAGCAGCGGGCCGATACGTTTTACTGTTTAGTGCTCCAGGAGATTTAATTGTGTTTATTGCAATTTCACAAAAGAGCCACTACACTGAATGAGGCTGACTATTCAGTTTTTCTCTCTCTCTCTACAATATGTAGCCTCAAAACCTGTTGTAGTACTCGCTGAACTCCATTACCCAGGGTGCACTGAAAAAACTGATTGTTTGAGCGGCGTCTGGTCAGTTTCTTCTCCTGCTCACGTCGATGTTGTACGTACCAAAGAATGTGACCTAAAAACTGGAGGAGTGAAAAGCTCGTCTCCCACAATATTAGCCTGGCTACAGAGGAAGGACACAACAAAAGAGTTACAGTTGAAAACAACACTGTTGTCAAAATGATTTAATTTTCTGGAGCAGCCTCAACAAATAAGGACAAAATTAAAGAGTTAAAGTAGATTTTAAACTTTTAAACTAGTCTGGTTTTATTTTATTTTATTTTATTTTATTTTATTTGCTTTTTGTGTGAATGCACTGTCAGAACTGCTGGCCAATTTTGTTGTAATTTGTGCAATGACCACAAAGGAGCTCTAATTCTCATTCTAAATGAGCTCTCACTAGCAAAGACCCAATCAGTGCAGCCACTGTGATTGTTGTTGCTGCAGCAGCTAACAATATTATTATTATTATCGTTATGTTGCACTATCAAACACTTGTTTTTTCTTCTACTAGCAACCAAGAAGTTTTGTAACCAAATTATTCACAAATATAATACATCGTCTTTATTATCTGTCAGCTGTCGAAGTTTAATTTGGAGATAAATGGTATTCATACGGCATGAGAGCTGACAAATGCTTTGTTAGGGGCAAAAGCACAACATTGTTTTAATAAGTAAGTAGAAACAAAAGCGCCGAAGTTATGCATGGTGTATTTACAGGTCTAAAAGCAACAAGGGTCATGTTAAGCATATATGGGATAGAATATGTAATGTAATTATTTTTTACTGTCACAAGTGACAATCATGAGGAACATAAAGCTATATGTTACATTTTAAACTTGTGTTTGTTAAAATGTAACAAATATGTAAAACAGTAATTAATGTTTGTAGTTACAGTGCGATAGCAAAACACAATTTGAATATAACATAGCTTTAAGGTCATCATCATAATCATTAATTCTGGGGAATGACTCCATGCCTGTATACTGACTGCCAACTCTACACATAAACATTCTGAGAAATAACTAGAATGACGTTTTATAAAGAAAGTCAATTGTCTGTTCATTTTGGTATCCAGTTATCAATGATAGTCATTGGCAAGTTTTGTTAACAAATTCATGTTCACATGAATGTCACACAAACTTCCAGTATGTGAACTCAGTGTGTCCTGGATAAACACTAGACTTTGGATGTTCTAATAAGATGAACTCGATATTAAATTATTACTCCAAAGACATGACTTAACAAATAAAAGCAGTTAATGTTGCATTTATATACTGTATGGTGGTACTGTATGGTTCAATCCCCAAAATGCATTACTCAGAATTACATGGATGTCTTCATGTAGAACAAAATGAGCCACATATTCAATATTACATTCAATACAAACCTTTGTAGCTTTTATTCCATTTAAAGATGCAATCAGTGATATATTCCTGGTGCTCGAGTATATTCGTGATGTGATTGTTCAGCTGAAAGATGACCGTTTCAGCTTTTACTGCTGCCATCTTTGGTGGTACTTCATCTTCTTTTTTACTTAGTGCAGACATGGATACATTACAGGGCTTGAATAGGGCCGTAAGTTTTGAAACTGACCTGAACCTTTAACCGGTTCTTGTACACGTGGTCGCCATTTGCCGAACACAAATGTGAAATTGATCCCGGCGTGAGCACGCTGTGTCTGTGTCTTATAAATCATGTCCAAATTCAATTGGCTCTGTGTGAGTTCTGTCCGTTTTGTCATGTCTCACCTCTTGTCTCATCCATTACGTTTGGTAGAGCCACCAAACATACTTTTGCTATACATGTGTTATCTCTGATATGCTGTTTATGATGTGGGTGATGCAAAATGTCTTACGTGGAATTCCTAATAGTTTTTATTAATAAGTCATATTTGACTGATTGCATCTTTAACAATCTTTGTTACAATGCTCTTTCATCAGCGGGATGACTGGTTAAAAGTCAGCTTTAGTATTGTCCAGTGACGAATAAGACTGAGCTCATCTGTTATCTGAGCTCACTTCTCTACCAGATGTAGTTAATGAACTGACCAATCATTCACTAAGTCCCATCAGTTCAGGTGTACGTTCCCACAAATGTCAGTAAGACAGAACAAAAGACATCTGATAGAGCTCTAAGGTGGCTGGAGAGGAGACCACGCAGACCGTTCATTGTTTTCATCACAGCATTAAAGGAGATAACATGCACTTTGATTAGATTTCATACCAAACAATGGTGTCAGTGTCACACTGGGCACTTTGAACTGCAGGACATTAAAGGCAGCCAGCACATGTTTCATTATGATTGTTATCTGGAGCATTAAGGTGGTGAATATATGGCCTAGTATGCGATTCTGCAGTTCCCTTAAGCATACCAAACAGAAAGGCACCATTGATATTTTTTCTGCACTGAAATATACTGTGAACCATTGCTACATACTAGTATATGGCACTTTAGCTACATTACATCGACACATTTGTACATTTCTTATTTATAAAACTCTTTATTTGCTACACTAAAATAAAAGTTTTCTTTTCATCTATCTTTAAAAGTCTTTATACGGCAAATAATTTATATAAAATAAAGGCTTAAAAGTGATTCTATTCCTTTTTTTCAACATAAAGTTATTCTACGCAATTTTTTTTCACTTCACACAGCAAATGGAGCTTGTTTGGTGGTGGCACTCGATGACCTGCCTTGCAGATCATCATCTGGTGATGCTGGGTTAGTCCTGCTGCTGTCCGTGGCCCTGAGCAACAGGGCTGCAGAGCTATCTATAGACAGGAAGGGTGTGTCCTGCCTCTGAGGCTCTCCCCCTGTTTCACTGTCACTCTTGGACTGCACATTGTGTGACACATGGCCCGTGATGGCTCCTGATACTTTGGTGTGATAGTCGTTGTTGTTGTTGTTGGTATTGACAAGCTTGTGAGGATAAGCCACGTGAGCTGCAGCTGTGTTGTCGCAGTCACTTGTCAGTTGATAGTCACCTTTCTCCTTAGTAAACTGTGGGCTAGGCGGTAAGCTGTGGGCCTCATGGCCATGGTTATAGTGTGCAGAGGTCCTCTTGTGGTCCTCTCGGCCTGAAGACCTATGCGGTTGGCGTGTGGCTGCCAACAGCAGAGGGCGGTCCTCCTCAGCAGATGGGCTTAAAGCCACCGAAGGGACAGAGATGGCCAGGCTGGACAGTGGGGCTGACATCTCTGATGGAGGAGACCGTGGCGTTGTGGGAGAAGCCCGAGATACTGGGGACAACAGAGTCGGGGACGTCACAGGAGATACGTACCTACACCTGGAAACGGATGAGCACTGTCAATGTGTTTGACGGAACAAAGTTTCACACGCAACACATTCTGTTTACCAAAGGAGACATAATACAATAGTCAATACTGACTTTCACAACATTTGAACACATAATCGGTACTTATTCATGATTTCCATGACATGCTAGTTCCCTTATTCTCCATCTCATCTTTTAGTGGTCAGTGAAATACTCACCAGCGGGAAGTGATTAGAACTCCAAATGAAATAAATTGAGTCAATAATGCACAGTGGCAAAGGTTTGATGTATAAATGATACATTTTTTAAATGAAACAACAATTTAACACATCTCGATTACACATACGACCCAAGTGATCGTCGCCTGATTTGCTCATTAACAACAAAATATCCTTTTTCATTGCACCAGAACCATAGCTCACAATAATGTACTCTGCCCTCCCCTACAACTACAGGATCTCTACATTATTTGTAGCACTCAGGAGGAGGCTGGTCCATAGAAATAAAGGTACGGGACAGTTCATCCTCTGTTTTTGAGAGGAAAAAGTGATCGAATTATGAAATAAGTAACCGTCAACTGACCCATCACAAAATCTTATTGTAATAAAAAAGTCTGCTTTTCTTTGGGAATATTTACTGTTGTATTTGTGATAAATAGCAACACTCCCAGGCCAGGTGGCACAAACAGTTTGAAGTGTTACAGAAGTCTAGGTAGGGGAGGTAAAATTTCAGCTTCCTTAAAAAGGGCGGGCCTTCTCAGTTAAGTTCAACTAATAATTTGTTCACCCGGCTAATGACTGACATATTAAGACAACTTACAGAAGTTGGTGGAGGCTGACGATAGAAAAGAGAGTGTCCCAAATCTGTAATCCTACCGTTTAGTCCACAGTTTTGCACTCGTAGTGGAAAGTAGAGCCAGACTGCTGTCATTCTGTGGTGTACTTTTTTTTTGGAGCTTGTTTGGGGCCAGATCATTCCCAGGAAAACAACAAAGTGTCAGTTTTGCAATAGCTGATGGTAACTGACTGACAGTCTTCACTACTACAGACTTTAATTGTTTGTATCAATTTCAGTCTTATGTATTCTCTTTTCCCTCTATGAATCGAGTGCAGTCAGCGTCTCGTACCATTTCATGCCATTTATACACATTTTATCTGTATGGTTAATATGACATTGATTTAATAAAATTGATTGGCTAACAATAAAGAGCGTAAGCAGTTACTTCACAGAACACACTGTGATCGAAATGCAATCAGAACTGAGATGATTTCTCTGTGTATATAAATATTGAGGCGTGAATGCATATGTGCAGCAAGGAGTCATGCATGAGTCTTTGCTGCGCAGATTGAACAACTTGAATGCACGAGTTGAACATCACCCTGCCTTGTTTTCCCATACACTGAAGTTGTTTATTATTTCAAAAATTGATTAAGATCCTCCACAGAGCTGGAATAACTTTGTAATGCAGCATCCTTCTTTTAAATGTTTTTAATTCATTTTTCCACATCGCGCAATGCAAATACTTTTTTGACTCTTAGAAATTTGCAAAAATGTCTGAAATTCTGATTTGACTTAGTCATTATGGGGTTTACGTGTGTACATTGATGAGTTCGAAATATTTAAACCATTTTAGAACAAGGCTGTAACATAAAATGTAGAAAAAGAGAACGGGAATGGCAAATACTTCATGGCACTATACAGTATATATATTACCATACATCCATGATATACTGTATGTGTTTCAGTTTACATGGCATCATAGAGCCCCACCCCCATAAGCCAATGTCATTCAAGCATTAGTTCAAGTGCTACATTAAATTGTGAAGGGATAATTTATGTTGCTGGCCTTGCTCCCATTAGATATGTGTCCATATTTCACACTAAATGAAGTCATGTTATTACATCATTAACTGTATTTCACAGTCTCACTCTGTCTGATTCACAGACATGCACTAAATGAGACAATAGTGTAGCAGTAACATTCGTACTGGACATTCTCTGTATTGTCATTTTCACCAGTTTAATGTCGCATTAAAAGAACAGTCTTAATACTATTAGTTACGGTATTTTTTTTTCTTCAAATTATTGACGGTAAACATTTTTTTTATTTTAACAAAGTATTGAACTACAGGATGCTGTTTTGTGAGTGAAAAGATTCAAAGTCCACGGTGCACGTGTTGCAGTGTCGTGCAGTGGCTTTTTCTTCATCTGCACCAGTTCTGTTTTTACGCCATTTGACAGCAAACACTTGATTCTTATTTATCTATGCATTTTCTATCTCTGCTCATCCTGTGTAGGGTCACATGGGCTGAAGCGGATCCTACGGTCTATGAGATAAAAATATGCTGGGCACGTCAAACTCACATTCACACCAAAGTCAATTAAGTTCCCAGTTGACAAATCTGTATATATTTGGAGTGTGTGAAAGGAAAGGGAAATCCACACCGGTATGGGGAATAATCACCCAATTTCTTCAACTTTTTACTCTCATTTGTTCTAGACTTGGTGCAATACCATGATAGTAGTCTGCTTGCAATGACAAAAAACATGCATTTATGACAAGAATTTAATTTCCCTGTACATTAGAGATTATGACTGACTTATTTTTTGTGGATTATTGGGTCAGTATCATTAATCCATTATGATATTACTAAATTAACCTGAGATTATTGGAAGCTCTGTAATTTAGGTTTTGTACTTTGTTGTAAGGCAGCCAGCAATGTCACTGTACTGAATTTAGTGTTGCATATTTGGTCTAATTTCTTTTGGGCAGCTGTTTATGGTTTATGTAAGAGTTGTGTTCTTTATGCTAATGCTACGGTAATTCCTAAACGACTATTGTCTGCTGTCGGACTTTTACTACGTTAACCTGCTGGTTGGTTTGTGACCCAAAATAAAAGTTAATCTAATCAATTACCTCTCATTTTAAATCTCTGCAGTTCTTTGCATGAGCACTTAGGTTTGTGGTGCCACCAATGGCATTCAGACGACCCCGGCGACCCTGTGTTGCGGGCTGGCTATTCTCCGCCAATGACATCACCGCGACAGACTGACTGTTAGACAGCGCAATGTAGCTCCAGTCATTACTCCAGCTGCAGAGACAGGGAGGGGTTTGTTTACATGGATACAGGCAGGTTTCAGACAGGTCTCAAGACCATGACATTACTTTGTCATGATTCTGATTTATGTAAATAAGCTTTTCCTTCAAATTGCACTCACAGTCTGCCTAAATGTAAAATCTGATTACAAAAGCAGGAGCTACATAACCAACAAGGGACTGGAGCTTCCGTCTAGGGCTGTTCTGGTATTTGTCTGAGATCAGCTAGCTCAGAAAAGTAAATGCAGTCATGCTGCAACACAAATACTCTAATTTCTCAAATAACACAATTCCATCTGAGAAAAAATATGTGGGATCTTGTTGTGGGAGTTTTTGGGTGGTTTCATTGCTCTAAAAGAGCAGTAGGCCAAAATGCTAAAAAGATGCCCGATCACAAGACCTGACACAAAATAGAACAAGCTCCCCCTTAACTAAAGGCCTACCAATCTACAAGATCTCATCAAATTCTATCTATTAGTATTTGAGATATCCTGCACATATTGTGCATAAGTACGTACAGAACTTACTAAAATCCCAACTCAGAACAGAATAGAGGCACTCGCTCTCAAACTGTCAGTATTAGCTCAATAGCCAGTGTCTTAATCACTGTGTCTGTGTCGTACTTCGATTTTGTCATTGCCCTGTTTGCTCTTTTCTGTCTTTCATCTGTGTGTGGGGATGTCATGCCTTGGTCCCCTGCATTTTTCCTGTGTTGTTACTGTGTTTTCCCGTGTTTTTCCCGTGTCGTTACTGTGTTTGTCTGCTCCTCCCTGACCTTCTCTCTTGCATGGGTGTGTCTTCCCTTTGTTCTCTTTTTCCCTCTCCTATAACAGTCACATGTGTCCACCATTGCCGTCACCTCATCTGATTGACATTCAGTCTGTACCCCCTCCTATATATGTGTACTGCTCATTTTCCTTTGTTCTCTGCCAGAATGTTTTGCGCCTTCCTGCCATAGT
The DNA here is from genome assembly GCA_900303265.1 of Brotula barbata. NCBI lineage: Eukaryota > Metazoa > Chordata > Actinopteri > Ophidiiformes > Ophidiidae > Brotula > Brotula barbata. The sequence goes on along the minus strand of OMNV01010848.1, from coordinate 62,193 downwards.
GGAGCAAATCCTGTTATCATTTAACTTAAGTCTTGTATTCCTGTCTAGTTTCTTGCCTGTTTCCTCAGTCTAGACCCTTTTGTCGTTTGTTCGTTAGTCTTGTTCAGACCACATTTTTGAGTACGTATAATCATGTATAATCTTTGTTTGGATTATTGACCTGATTAAAACCCATGACTGTTGTTAATCCTTCTCCTTGTCTCTGCTATTGGGACCGATATCCCACGGACACCTAACCCACCCTAGATAAAGTTGGGGTTTATTCCACAATAAGCAGCATTACTTTTACATTAATTCTACATTAATTTTAAATGAATGTTTCACTAATTATAAGCTTTCACTGAAAAAAATAAATTGTAGTGCTTAACTTAGCGCAGGCCTAGCAATTACACTACTACGTAAACTGGGTCAGCAGAGTAACCTAGTAAGAAACTACAAAGTAGCGGCCTCTAAATTTGGTCTCTAAACTTAATTTGAATTGCACATTTCCATTAATTGTGAACATGAGACGATGTGACATTGTCTATAAAGAAGACAATGTACCGCCTTTCTGCCAACGAGCTGTTCTCAGCTTGCAACCGATATCCCACGGACACCTGACCAAGATCCAGCTAAGTTGAATAAACATGAAGAAGGGCTGTATCGATTATGTGTGTTCATACAAGGACAGCACACTTTGGCTGGAGTAAGAGGATGAAGGAATATCGCAGTTACTTTTTCTAAGAACAAGGCTCCGAAGAACATGATTGATGAGAGGATTTGCAACCTTAATGGGGGTGAATTTACCTACAGAGAGTGGGGTAGATGTAACAGTGTCAGATGCTAATATTTCATCACCCTAACCATCTGAAGTTGTTCCCATTAGCACACATGTTACAGCCAGACACACTAAAATTGCAACGACAGATGTGATCCTCAGACCAATGCCCTTGAACCACAGCTAAATATACCGCTCTCTTGTTATAGTGTGTTGTGCTAAAAGCTTGGACAGAGTGATACCTCACTCCCTCCACAAATGACTGACACTCAACCCACTGATAATGACTGTAGCCAGTCCCACAGTACATATGTCATACAGTCACCTTGTTCAAACGTTGACTTCCCTCATGTGCAGAGAAAATAATTTAAAATCTATGATGGGCAAATCGGGCTTAATATATCTGATAATGCACACTGAGGGTGAAATTACTAGTGCGGTGTTTCATGTCATAAAGCCTGGCAACTTCAAGGATATCCTGGCCAGCAAGGACGAAATGACAACAGCAGGGCTACAGAGCGTCCTACAATCAAACTTGGGAGAGAAAAGCAGTTTCAGGAAGTGATGAACGCCAAACAGCATGAGCGTGAAATCCTGCAGCAGTTTCTTTACAGAATGATGGGGCTCAAAAAAGAGATTCACATCCGAGAAGATGGATTCAGATATTAAGTATGAGGCATGAACGACACAGAACAGAAGATGAGCTATCATCAGCTTAGTCCTCAAGTGCCCTGACTCAGATTCAAGCTTCCTACAGAGAAATATTACAACAGCAGCGAAGCCATCAACATCTGAACCTCAACCCCAGTGTCCTTGCCCACGTCCCAATAAACAGAGCAGACAGCTAAGAATAGAGAGACCATATGGTCGCCCTAACTGCTGCGCCAGTAGCAGATATGTTGAACCCACAACGATGATTAACAATGACCCAAACTTCGCCATCGGAGTACCCATCCTTGTCTTATGAGACAGATATTTGGCTTTAACGAATGAGAATGAAAATGAGAATGACAAAGCTGAGATAATTGTGACCTTTGTACAGACCAAAGAGCAAGTTCATGTCCAAGCACTGATGGGAGTAAGTCGGCAACTGTAAGTCTGAAGGACGACCAGAGCTTGACGCTGTGTATTGATTACAAGCTTGTAAACCAAAAGACAGTTCCAGACAAACACCCCCTGAATCATATTCAAGATCTTATTGACATGCTCGGTGGTTACAGCTGGTTCTCAATTTAGGGTCAGGGAAATCAAGGCTTCATTGTGGAGGGATCACGACCCATGACAGGACTAATCACTCCATGGGGTTTGCATCCAGGTTTTGCTAGGTAAAACCCCCAGCACTGTTGGAGAAGTCCATAGCTACTAGGATTCCTCAGCTGTTATTGGACATATAAACAGGACTTCTCTAGGATTTCTAAGCCGATGTATGAGCTCTTGCAAGTGAAAAACACTGCCACTGTGGTGCCTAAGGCCAGACAAAAGAAGGGAAAGGGAGCACAGCTGTCATCCAGGGCCCCAATACAGTGGACCAAAGAGCATCACCCTAGACCAGCTCATACATAATCCTGTCCAACCCACCAGTGCTTGGCTGTCCTGACTTTGACCTCCCTTTTGTGGTCCACACAGACACATCAGAACAGGGGCTTGGTGCTGTGTTACACCAACACCAGGATGGGGAGTTCAGAGTGATCGCCTACGGCACCAGGACACTCACATCAGAAAGGTGTGAGGAGCACCGCCGAGCTCAATGCTGCCACACACTGACAGCTTGGAAAGCTCGCAGCCTTTCGATATGAAATGAAATATTCATCAGGAAGAGTGAATGTGGCTGCGGACACCAAGTCCAGGTTGCCATTAGACATTGACGGCTGTGTTGACACATGCAGAGAGGAACTGCAGAGAAACTCTTTGATGATTTCATTCAAGGTTTGGCTATCCAAGGAAATTACACCTCAACCATGGGAGAGAATTTGAAAATAGAGCCACAACTTCCACTGAGCACAAGGAACAGTCCGTCAAATACAAAGAAATGGAGTGAATGGAACCCAAGCAGCGACTCTTCCGATGACAATGGACCACATCACTGGCTGAGAACACCAGTAAGGAGAGGAACTGAGAGTTAACAAGTACAGCCTGTTCGCGAGCCTCAGAGAAACTCAGGTAACAATCACTGAGAGATCCGAACAAACCACACCACTCAAACCTGAAAGTGAAACCAGAGGAAATGCCCACGTCAGTGCAGTCAAGCATGTCGTTGTAAAGAGCAGAGAAACGAGACACAGAACACACGAGGAGGAATGGACAGAAGAGGAGCACTTACCTCTTAATCTAATACCTACAGACTGTGAGCTGGAAGGTGTGAAGCAGCAAAATAATAGACCGGTGACCCTGCAGAAATGCAGTCCATTTACCCCTCAAACAATCAGTGAGCAGCCCTGCCATGATTAGGCAAATCAGCCACAAACTCCGAGGTCCACTCATTAGGCCAACCCTCTCATCGATGCCAATCTGGCAAATGCACCTTTGAAGACTCCACCATATCCCACACCATACCAAATCCCACCTTATCCATCAATCATGCAATACGCTGCACCATTATTTGTGTACTGATTTGTACACATACACACACACACACCAATACACATATTTACCTAAAACTTACCTTGGGGTACTGAAAGTGTTAGTTTTTGTAAAAATATCTTATTTTGGGCATGTTATTTCTGTGCAGAATTAACTATTTACCACAATATCTCATAGACATTGGGATGAAAAGCATAGAAAACATTATCAAATTAGAAAATTAAACCATGTGTCTCCTAGTATCATTGTGTGCTAAAACAGAAAAAAAATGTGTGTGTGTGTGTGTATGTAGGTGTTTGGGTGGGGCTCTGGCTGCCTGCTGCTGTGTAGGCGTTGGGAACAGTTTGACACCAAAAAATGAGTGTTCTATATGTTTGTGTGTGTGTGTGCGTAATGATTACAAAATGTAATAAAAGATTCCGGTCCAGATTTCACTTTGACTCTGATTCATTATTTGGTTAAAATAATTAGATATGTGTTCAGTGTAAATCTAGAAAAAAAAAACATATCATAAATCAACAATATAGATCTGTTAAAAAAGTGACATGTTAGAGCAGCTAATATTAAGATTTGGATCCTTGTCATGGTGTGTTACTGTTATTTGTTACTTTGACATTTGACTGCATTTTAGAGCTTGGTACTCTGGGTTTGCTGGACATTACTGAGTTAATACCTTAAAACTAGGTCTTTACAGTTAACTGTTGTTTCACCCTCTGATAGATTTACTGCGTTTATCCGTGTTGCAGCCGCCTCTGCAAGCCACATAGCCTGCGGTGTAAGAAGCTGCTGACAAAATGAAATTAAACCAAATTTACCAAATAAACAGAAATGCTGCTTTGGGGTATTTTCTTACCTTTGGCTGGAGCTGTGAGTGAGTGTTGTGGCATCATGTGGAGATGAAGCATATTTGCTTTTGGAGAAGGACGTTTCCGTCTCCCTCTCAGGTACACACTGCATACTCATACTATTACAATTCTACAAAAGATGGAGCAGAAAAACATGCTTGACTGGTTTTTTGCCTTTAACACCAAAAAAATCTTTTGACAACCACCACTAATCACTCAATGATGAAAGCAGCTTTGGTGAGCCAGACATCATAACAATTTGAATGACCCAGAGTAACATCACAAACTTTTAAGGCAGTATAATCCACTCTCTTTGCATCCCTCCATATGATCTGTTTGTTCCAAATACAAAACAATAAACACACTTCCTCCTAATGCATGCAGCCGTACACTTTTAAAATATTCGTCTTGTCACATACTCGATCATAGATAATATAGTTTTTATGGTAGGAAAACTGAAATTATGACGAAGCAAACAAACAACCTTTAACAGACACCTGTCAAACCTACAATGGTTGAGTGCTTGCAGAGTATTTCTCAGCTTGTGCAGACTTACATCAGTGAGTTGTAATTCCTGAAGGGGAAGTTTAGAGGCCTGAGGTGCACCGCTCGCATTTGTCAGCTTCTTCCTCTTATTCCTCAGACTCTGCCTCAGACGATCATGAAGCTTCTGCCTTTGATTCCTTTGCAAAAAAACCAAAATCCAGCGTAAGGTTTTCCACGTCACAACTTCAGAAACATCTCAGAGGAGAAATGCAAGATCTACGAGTGTATCTGAAATGGGATCCCACTGATTTTTCACATCAAATTCAGTTTATTGATCATGGAGAGCACGATTCAACAAATGAAAACAACAGTATAAATAAGTTTTTGTAGCTCCAGATCACTATAAAATAACTCCCATAACTTTATGGGGAGGGTGGGGAGCGTCAATTAGAATTCCAGACCCTGAAGGGCACACACACATCATGACGTAATTGAATTCTTAGATGTGGTGAGGTGTGTAAGTAGGAGGGGTTTAATTTTTTTTGCCAACCTTACAATCCTGTGTTACATCATGAATAACTTAAAGGGGAAAAAAAGGATAATTACATTGAGATTACCAGGACACCAACATACCTTTGATCATGGGCAGGTATAAACACGGTGGCTTTCTAGCAAAGCAAATTCAGGCCTTAAGAAACTGTTTCCCTGATTTTACATCCTTTCATTAAATACAGGCCTTAATTTTTGACCAACAATAACACAACCAAAAATTAAGACCTATGTTTGTGATCCACAAATATTATCTAAATGATCCAAGCCATTCAGTTGATCAGTTCCTTTATTCAAATTGAATATTCTAGCATTCTGTTATCCCAGAGTTCCCTCTGAGTAAACTTAATTAAATATATGTCTCTGTATCTAATTTTATGTGGGATTCTGTGAATTGTCCCATGTATGAATTCCCATACATTCCTGCACTAAACACCTTCAAACACAGTCAAACTGGCCTCTGACCAATAAAATAGTTTAATGTGTAAAATTGGTGGAGCCCTGTTTAAAATATAGCATAATATAATAAAATTTTAGATGAATTACTTTGTTTTGCAGTAGGCAACCACACACATGATTCCAACCACTAGGAGTGCAATGCAGATTCCTGATATTGTTATTACACGTTTCTGATACAGCTCCTCAGCTTCTGAAAAAGAAAACAGCCATTCATTAAATTTTACAACATGAAGATCTACAAGACACACACTCACAGGTGTCCACTCCTGCCATAAACCCAAATGATAAGAAAATGCTGCTAATGTGGACAGTTTTATAATTGAAAAATCCATTGATATTCTAGAGACCAGTTGTAGAGAGTAGAAACCAGTTGACTGGACCTTCAGTGGGGCTTTTTGAAATGCATCGCAGATAAAGTTTAGTAAAAGTAACAATGGGAACTTTGGTGATGCCGGACATTCATGCAAAATGTCATTGACATTGAGCTGGCAAGCAATTTTTGGTGCTACAACACTTGTGCGGTTTGGACGACTCCACTCAACGTTATCGCTCGCACATCCTTTAGACCCTTTTGCTTTGTCTATAAACTTTGTCTTTACTGCCAGCTCACCCGTGTGCATTCCGGTAATTTCATGAAGCTTAGGAAGTAATGTAATAAAGTAAGAACTAACCTACCTAGCTGGCTAGCCAACTTAGCTACCTCATGAGCTAGCTGTATAACTTAGCCAGCTAGCTAACTTCTGCCCTTCAAATGAAACAATCTTTTGTTGATGGAAATGGACGGCTAATTTAGTATCAGATTTACATTTTTAACATCACAAAATAGATATCAGTGGCCATCCCTATAGCCAAACAAGCATCTAATGCACAAACAGAAGCAGGACCTGCTGGAGACTGGTCAATGCTTTGTGTAAGACATTCACCTAGTGGGGACAGTGGCAATGATTAGCATGGAAGTGCTGCATGTTGCGCATGAGTCAAAAGATGTGCATGTGACAGATACTGTGTATGCAGCCCATGTGGACAATTTCTAGACTTTCTCTTACTACTGAACATAGCTATTAGCCTGGTCTCACTCCCAGTCCTGGTTGTTGTGTGTTGTTTGAGTTTTGGTTCTTAAAACTTTCCTGTCTTGACTTTGGATTTGTGTGTCAAGACCTGAGACTTAAAATAACTATTATTTGATTCCACCACTGGAAGTGACATCAAATTTTGTCATATATTTGTTGATGTTACGCAGCCTAAAGTGTTGCAAGTCTAAACTTGAGGCAAATAATAGGGCCACGGCCATTATCCAGTAGGTTATTATATCTTAAGCTCTACACGTGCTTATATGTTATAAAGTAAATGCATAGAAATCATATGGCCACATTTGATAAATGATGCAATATTATTTCCATGTGATTTTCAGTATTAGTTTACCATGAACTATCTATAGTTTCCACAATTGTTTAGTGAAGTCCTGTTCATCCTGTTATGGAAGTCAGTAAAAAAAAGTTACAATGGAAAACAAACACATAACAATAGTTCAGTTCTCTCATAAACTGCATAGCTGATATGAAGAAGATGAATCATGAAGAAGAGTTGGAAACATACATATGGAGGAAGAGGAAACAGGAAGACAGATGACAGGAGTTTGGTGGAGTTAGTAGGACGGTGATGCTGCTCTATCATTACATGCTGAACAGAAGATGCAGGCAGAGGCCGCTGAAGGGATTTGAACATACAGCAAAACTACTTTACAGTCACTGTGTGCTCAGATAAATCAGCAGCATTTGGAGGATTAAATCAAAATGCATGTGACAGTTTATAGCAAAACCAATAACAGCTTGCAGATGCATCACAATGCTTTCACATAATGTTATTGTTATTCATATATAATATATATATATAACATATTGCAATATTTGAGCTGATTGTCAAGGCTGCATGATCCCTTCATTTGGCGATAGAACACTAGCTTTAGTAAAGGGTCAGGCTCAAGCTTACACTCTTACATCTGCAAACTAGTAGGAAGGAACAATCCATACCCATAAATTCAATCCCAAGATGTTCTGCCAGTGCAAAAAGGTGACAAAAAGAAAGAAAACATTTTTCAGATACGTAATATTTAGAGCTAAAGAATAAATGACATTTAATGTGATCACATTTTAACTAACTGGTTAAGCCTAAGAACTATGATGTCCATGTAACCGTTACCAAGGCTTACATAGCAAATATCAGTTTCAAATCCTGGCACACGTGTATGGTTCAAAGTTTCTATCAAAGCACACCAACTGAAATTCTAACATACTTTCTTGAAGTTTCTGATAAACAAATATTTGACTTGAATACATAATAGCCTGATTTACACCTTGCATTAAATGTGATCTCTGTATGCGGTTACGTTTCTGTAATAAGGATATTCAATTTCGGATTTTCATTTATACATTGCAGTACAAAGGAGTTTTGTTACTCTGGACTCTGCTTTATGATTAGATCTCAGTAGGTAGGTTGTGAGGAAGATCCCATCTGTCCAGTCCACTGATATCCGAACGCATTGTGAGCCAGGCCACATTTGTACATGGTTTGGTCAGATAGCATTCTGATTGCAGTGTGTTCTGCTTACATGTTAACCTTGCATTTCTGTGATATCCTTATCTGGATGGTGTATCTGATAAGACATCACATTTTAATGCAAGGCTGTAAAAGCGGCCAGTATGGTACATAATGTTACTATGTACCCAACTGCAAAGCACCATTACTACAATGATCTGGCTTGATGCAGTGGCATGCCCCATCTTTACATCATTGTCTCTAATTTCTGGACTGACATGCGTAACAGTCAGTACACAGCTGGTTGGTGGGATTAGGATATCAAAACATGTATCCCGCTAAAGTCAGCATGCTATGGTGATCATGCATCATTCTCAACATACTGTATCACAAATATGTTTAAATTCAAAAATGTTATTGATTTTCCATTACTTTACAGCGCTTTGTTCAATTGCTATACATGCTGTATTCAGAGGTGCCAAAATGAATTCAACCCTGATTTGATGCTGAATTCAAACAATCATTTGTTTTATTATTGAAATGATATCATTCTATTCATCAGTTGGAATGCTCAGACAGACATATTTCTTGTGTATAAATTGTTACTTTGTGCTGATGTGCTGTGGGTAGCAGGTCAAAACAATGTAAAACTTTGACATTTGTACTTTCTTCAACTGTAGAAAGAAGAAGCAACTGTCTGAGGCAACAAAGATGCCAAACAGGAGACAGAAGTTTGTTGGTGATTGGTGGTGATTGGTGGTTTGTGACAATGATGAATATACTAATAAACAAGATCCAGGTTTTTTTAAAAGAGACAGTGGAGAAGCTCATAATATCTCAGACTTTTCTGTAGAGGTTCATCTCTCCCTGCCTGATACAGAACCTTACAATGATTAAGTATCTGGAGGGTTTATATATATTTATATTTTATTCATCTTTTATTTCAAATCAAATGAAAATTAAATGAAAGGTTGTACTAAATGTGATACTCATAATGTCATAAAAAATTGTCTCTAGATAAATACGTAAAAGGACAAATCACTGCTCATTTCAGTGAACAACAATCATTAGAGGTTAATTATCCAGACATGGTTTAAAAGACGCACTTGTGCCTCTAGAAACATCTAGCTGGCAAAATACAATGTCTAACTGATGACACAGGATGTGTGTCATCGATTGGATGAGGTGGCCATGAATTAATATCACCAGGGAATGAGCTGAGTCAGAGATGGCCCTGGTTCCTACCTGACCAGTATGAGTGCTTGGGCACTGACCCTTGGAGGGTGGCGCTACTGTCAACACCCACAGTGACTCATGAGTCACAAAATGAAAGCACACAAAGGGCAAAAGTACATTCATGGAAAGTGCTTCAGTGCTGCAGCTAGGACGACTAATTTATACTAATATTCATACTAATATTAGCACTTACACTGGTTCCAGCACGACTACTGCTACTATTACTACTACTACTACTGCTGTTACTACTGATGTTACTACCTTTGCTGCGTGTCCTATTTGTCCCTCTACTATGTCTATCAAAAAGGCAGAAAGCAGCAGAAATACCAAAAGTATATATACTGTACTGTGCAAAAGTCTTAGTCCACCGTTAGATTTGTTGTTTTATGAATGCTATTTATCTCTTTATTAGAATAAAACCAGACAATACAGGAAATGTGCATGCAGTATTTAAAAACAGTAAAAAATCAGAAAAGAACAGATTCTACAGGCTAAAGTATCAAAGATTTAGTGTGACCTCCTTTACACTTGATCAATAGCAGGAACCAGGCTCTCCTCAACCTAAATGGATTGGAAACCTAATTAATGTCATTGCTAACATCTGTATTTGTCCTACTTTGATTACTATTTACTGTCAGAATGACGGCTGGGAAAAAGATCTACTACACCAGGTTTGATAGTGGTGGACCAAGACTTTTCCACAGTTCTGTGTATTAAATAAAACATTGGAAAAAAAAGACCTTCATGCAGAAATAACTTGAGTGAGAAGAAAAGGACATGGCAGGAAGTGAAAGTAAGACACAAAAATATTGGTTATATTGGTAGAATTAACCAGAGTGAGGCTCCACTAAGACAGTGGCACAGGTTGTTCCTTTCCAGAATTCGGCTTTTTATGTGTCTTCCCTCCCTACATGGTGTCCTGGCCTGCAGCTTTTCCAACCAGCTCCATCTCAGACGGCTCTCATTCCATCAATTCCTTCATGTTAATGTATTTTGGGGAGTTATTCCCATGTCCTAGAGAACTTTGGGCTGGGTTTGGAACCGTTGGCGTGTGAGCCTTGGAGACATTGCATGGGCCACACAAATAAAACTCAGAAGGACATTTTGGGATTTGGTGAAAATATAACAAAATTAATTTAGTGAATGCCTGTTTTTTGTTTTGTTTTTGTTTTTCTTATGAAAATCCTTCACTGAATAGCTTTGGATTCCTGTTGTATCTCATGCAGTGATTTTGTGATTTAGTTAAAAAGGACAGGTGTTCTTTAATATGAATGTTTATATATAATAAGCAATACACCATGAGTCCCATTTGAGGATTTTCAAGAAGAGTACTAAAGCAATCATTCAAAATTGCTGTGCAGTCACCGCCTACCTTCATCACACAATAGCAAACGTTGGAGCCAGCATTTCCTAGTGGAAGTTGTTTGAATTATGTGCTAATTTGTTCAAGTCTGCCATGAAGTGTAATAGTCCATGTATGGGGACAGGGATAGAGAGAGGGACATGCATGAATGATCTCTTTTTGTAACGCTATTGGGAGAGCGTTGGTTTTAGTTCCTTTTTTGTGTATAGATAAGGTATGGACTGGAGGACTGGCACAGTCTATTTTTTGTTAAATCAAAATGTCAAAAACTCTGGGATTTGGGACAATGCCACATACTAAATACTGTAAAGAACCAAACTTTGACATGCAAGAATGGATTAGGAGAACAGGATGCAACAGGAGATGAGGCTGAGTGAGCATGCTCCAACCCAAGCACAGACAAAGGAGGAAACAGACATACTGTAAAAGCTGGCCATTACATAGGTTTGGCAGCGATCACCAGTAAATTCATTTGGACACCTGAGTAGGAGACAGAAAAGTCACAGAGAGAAGAGACAATGACAGTTAGTTTATATCTGTGCTGTGAAACTCCCACAACTGTCATTTCTGGTGTTGCACAAAGGGCCAGCTAAACCAGTATGTCACTCGTCTGTGGGCGTCTAGTCATCATCTCGTGTCTTCATTCCCAGATGTATTGATTGATGAGACTAGGAGACTAATAATAGTTCTCTTTCACACAGGCTTCACCATTTATCAGGTTCTGTAGGATCAACCATTCTGCTCACATCCATTATTATCTAACCACGCTATGTTTCCATTTATCCGATTCATTCATTTTGGATATTTTGAAGATATATTGAGTAGATCCTAGTTTGAAAGTTATCAATTAATGACAACCTCAGTCTTTGAAGCAATTCATCAAACCTTCATCTTAGCTCACTATGATAGCCGAGTGAATTGAATGTATTCTGAAATAAGGATTTAGATTATATGGGCTATTTTTATCCGAAACATATTTTAGCTCTGAAGCCTGGGGCGTGGAGGCAGTTTCCCAGCATGCCTTGCAGCTGTTAAAGCTCCTATGGCTTGCACCGTGCGAGGGTGGATTTTCCAGCTTGAAATTTGGGTGCTGCCGCTGTGACAAATTCCCACATGGCCAAAAGAAACAAGGCAGCCAGCCAGGCCTGGAACATAAGGTGATTTTCCAACTGCCAATTAACACCACAGAAGAAGCAGCACACACACAAAAACTTGTACTGTGTGTTTCGGGGATTACTCAACTGTGCGGCCCAAGTTTAAGGTCGTATGAGGACTTCGGGAGGGAAGCCCCTCTCATGGAAACACGGGAACTTTACATTATACAAAAACAAATTTGATGAATCATTCCAGCTCAACTTACTTAGATGGGCACAGGAAGAGGAGGAAAGAGGAAGTTGCTTATTCATTACTTCTTAGGACATTTTCCAATGATTTCATAGCTTGATTCTATGATAGTATATTATTTAAAGAGATGATCACGAACGCAATACAAAGAGTTCGCTATAGGTTATGACATACACAATTCTCCACTGCAGTTAACATATTTATATATTTTTCTATTATGATAATGTATATATATATATATATATATATATATAGAAAAATATATTCTATTATGATATATATATATATATATATATATGTACATACACATCACTGTACCATTACAGTAATGCTTTTGAAATTTGAGATTACAGGAAGTAAATTCAGTATTAGTTCATCTATCAAATCTGGGAAGTCCAGCTCCTCCACATACGCTGCTGTAAGCATCCGATTGGTTGGCTCACACTACCAACTCCAAACAAAGGAATTCAATTCTACAAAGTTCGATGGATGCATGGATGACTGAATGAATGGTGATCAATGAGGAAGCGTGTAACCAAAGTTATATGGAGAGGAGGAAAGCAGAGCTATTTGTGACTAGGTTAGCCTGGACTGGACTGCTGGAGAGAACCTCACCTTAGGATGCATGGAACAGCAGCCAGGAGAATCTCCTCCTATGTGTGTGACCCTGGGGAGGATGGATTATGGCTGCATGGTAAAAGCAGAAGGTGGTGCAATGTTTCCAGAGGAGTCTTTGTATTTATCGTTAAAGACGTAGATTATAACACTCCATGACAGACCTAGATCTTTGTGACCACTCTGGTCTATGTGAGAGCAGTCAAGAGTTAAGACCTATAATTTGGCTCCACCTGTGCTCTTAGAACTAGTGTTACTTTTTGGAATCCATAAGAGGGGACCCTGGATTTGGTGTAACACCAGCAATGACATGTGGGGTTGAAGTCAGTTGTGTTCACATACGTTTTTGATTTGAGACTCTCTTAATCACAGTTTCTTGACATCGGTGCCCAGTGTATTCAGCCAAACACCTGGTGGGATGGGTAGAAAGGAGACCAGATAAATAGCACTTAACATGGGACACACAAGACAGCACACAAAACAGAAATTACCTGTAATCCTCCAGCGCCCAGCTCTTGTTTTGCTCAACAAGTGCAATCATTAAAATAATCTCCAATCTACAGTTGTGCCACAAGACATTATAGCTATATAAGAATTCATTATTAAATACTACATTTTTGGGTGTCTTTAAACAAAATCCATTGAAATTATACAGGCCAAGAACCTGTGTGCAACTTGAATTGTCCTGTGTGATGTCAGTGAAGTTTAGTATTCACACCTACTCACCATACCACATGTCAGGGTCAATGCATGCTGCTGTGGATTAAGTTGATAAGATCGTCATTTTTTTGATTCATCTACTCCTGCACTGAGTTCCATACACATTTGAAACTGTGTGTCATTTGAGTTGTGTTCATGGTTCTTTTTTGTCTTTTTCACTTGAATATTCTCATATTCTCATAAGTCTTGTGATTTACAGTCAATCATGTGGATTGATCACTTTGTCATTGGATGTTAGTATAATCTGAAAATTTGGATTAGTAAACAAATTGAACCACCTTACATGCAAAATATTTGAATTTTACTATTTAATATCTACCATGACTGAAAAAATAATAATTCTGAGAACATCCCTTTTGGTGGATGGAATCCCAATCTGACCGCAGGCTTGGTCTGGTATACAGATCAATCATTCTGAATCTCGATCAATCCTGGGTTCAATGCACTCCGCTCTCATACTGTCTGCATGGACTGTCCTTGTCATCCTCATCTCTGTTTGCGGTGGAATAAAGACTGGATCATCAATGCTGCCACTGGTAGGTCACATTTTACTCAGATTAACGTCCATTCTAAACAAAAAAATGTTCTGCTCTCAACAACTTTCAAGATTTAACATGTGACCCCGGGAAAAATGACGGCCCACCAGCTGATGGCCGAGGCAGTAACCTGTCATTTTTGAGAAACTGAGCTACAGTTGAAGAACAGTTGGGCAAATGTGACAAACGTACGCACTCTAATGTCTGCCTCTCTAGTTTACTTTGATTTCATATTTTGGAACATATATAACAGTAAACCAGTGTGTTTATCACTGATTCAGAAACAGATGTGGACTCTGATGAGGACCTGAGCTGAAAGAAGTGACGCTTCAAAGGTCATTTACTTAAAATGTTGGAAATGTTTTGAGTTTTTCCGATCACCTACCTTGCAGGTGCTGTCCCCTGCCTCCAACTGGCTAACATTAACTGATGAACAGGTGGACATGTTCATTTTCCAGAGGGAGCTTCACTTAACATAAAAGATATAATGAAGCCCTTGAGAGCACCACCATAGAGGTCTGGTTTTCAGAAACCATTTCATAGAAAAGACATCTCCACAATCCAGGAACAGGGTGAGAGAGGTCACATTTCATACTGGTAGGAGAATTAGTTATTGGTGAAATTCAAACTGATGAATGGCTTGTATGAATCAGCACTTTACACTTTGCTGTAACACAAGTCCTCGTCTCATTCATGCTGTCCATGTCCTACCTGCAGAGGAACTTTGTGCTGCCTGGCATAACTTCAAGGGTAAAGCATTCTCCTCCATTCACGCAGTAATTCTTCTGGCTGTCGCTGCAGCGTGTCACATGACTGGAGGTCTTTGCTGTAGTGGTGGTGCTGGTGTCAGCTGCAGAACACACCGGGAAGGAAATTTAAAAGAAGAATAAGAAGATGGAACAGGCACATACAGCTGGTCATCTTAGGGTTGTTGTTGTTGAACACAGGCAAATTCTTAGTCAAGAACACATTCAAGATGATGCAGAGGAAGCTGATCATCAACATCATCATCATTCCATCCTTTTGTCTACTGTAGTATAAACGGCCATTAATTTGCAAACAGGCTCTGGATAGTTGTATCTCTCTTACATCGTTACTTATACCAGTCTGCTAAGTACTTTTATCTATGCAAATGTCTTCCAAAGATATTGGTAAGTATTGATCCCATCAGCAAAATCACCATTTAGTAGCTGAAACAAGCACAAACTACAAAGGAGATCCTGGCAGCCATAAAAGATATCAAATCATAACAAATAAAATATTAGACTGAGAGTAGAGTTTTAAAAGGCATAATGATAATAATTTTCTGAGTGTTCAATTTAAGTATTGCGCTGCTAACAAACCTTTATAGATATATTTGCAAGGTAGTAAATATCATTTAAAGCCTACTGCATATAATATTTTGAATTTTTAGAAAGAAAAGCTTCAGTCTTTTTCAACCTTTTGTAGCTGTGTGTACAATAGGCAGTGACACAGGACCCACACAGCATCTGGTGTAAACAAATTGTCTACACACGATGTGCAGCTTGTCTGCATCTTCAGTCCTGTAATGTTTTCTCTTTGTCCCGTGTTGTATAACCGTGCTGCGTAGGACACAACCAATGTTCATTCAGACAGTGAGATTAAATGCTCGAAGTGTCCTCCTGTCTGCAGTTACAACC
Source organism: Brotula barbata (assembly GCA_900303265.1). NCBI lineage: Eukaryota > Metazoa > Chordata > Actinopteri > Ophidiiformes > Ophidiidae > Brotula > Brotula barbata. The sequence goes on along the minus strand of OMNV01010848.1, from coordinate 46,507 downwards.
ATCTTTATCTTTATGACACAAACAAACAGGGGAACCTTATGGAATATGGACACGTAACCAGGGCGGTTGACTTATTTTTCCCCAAAGCGATTACGCTATCATGGTCACCATTGTAAGAGACAGCAGACGCTTCGTGACTCCTGTATTGATCGTTCATTGCCAGAGGTTTGGCTATTTTTTGTCAAATCGATTGTGCTCGTGAAATATTTATCCTGCTTCAGATACATTTTAAGCAACCAGCAATACAATACAATTCATCTCTCTAGACAATACAGGATATTAAAAATAGTGTGTGGTAAAGATTGAAAATTTTAATTGCAAACACTATCAAAAATGTGAAATGTAAACAAAAATATATGAATGAGGAATAAAGAGTTGTTTTCTGAACAAAAATATAAACATATCACTCCAGTTGAAAGGCAATATTGAAAATAAATGGATAAAATGTACTTTTTATAACTGTAATGGATGAGCTGAATAGCTGCCAACTGCTGCGTGTGTGTGAGGACACACCTGCTCCTGTGGGAACAGGTACAAACAGAGACGGAGCGTGCTCTGCACTCTGCGGTGTATGAAAGGCAGACACAAAACAATAATGGCCAAGATATTCATGTCAAAGCGCCTTTCAGCAATTCAAATACATCAAAAACAATTCAATTGTGACTCAATTTAACCTTTACCTGCATCCCTGCAACTGTGTCATGAATGTTGAGGCACATTCATGTAATAAGTGGTCCAAAAACGTTTAAACCCTCATAATGCAATGTTTTGATAATAAGATCGATTCCCTTTTAGGGTTAACAGAGCTCCCAATCCAATTGTGAATCATCCTCCCCTCTCTTTTGCAGCTTTCAGGGACTTTTAGCTAATTGGTTTTCTGTAATGGTTTTATGGTGGAATCCTATCGTCATGCCAGTTAGCCAGAGGCAAAATTAACAAATAGCTGGTGAAAAGAGTGATTAATCTTAAAAAGGAAACAAACTGATAACCACTAAAAAATAAGAAATCTAGACATTTTCTCAGTCCTTGCAATGTTTAATCATCAGTAAGATTCTCCAGGTATAAATAATCTGCTGCATAAGCGCAATATAAGTCTTCAAACATTTTTATTTTTATGAATCCAGGCACAAACCCAAAGTAAATCTATGTGCCCCACTTTATACGACTTCACTTGACTGCTCTGTGTTTGCTGACGCGAAATGACGAAGTCACAAAATGATCTTGCCTCTTAGTACCAACTATTATTATGTTGAAATCCATAATAAGAAGCTGAGTTCACAATGACTCATCCTCAGCACATTCAGTGAAAAAAGCCTATGAGCACAATCATATCTCACCATTTGAAAACCAAGAGTGACTTCTCTATGACATGTAGAGGAGAGGGCAAGTGGTTTTACAGATGCAAAGAGCAGGACATTCATAACAATAAGACATTCATCATGAAAACACCTGCACTACATATCATACACAAACATCGTTTGGAAGAGCAATAGCTGAGGGTACAACGGACTTTTTCAGTGGAGTGGAAAAGCTGTCAAAAATGGGGAGAAATGGAGCTCTGTGGAACTGATGAGGAGTCTCACTCAACTTCCTCCTGTCCTGTGTCTTAATATTCACCGACCAAACCGCTGACACACACTTCCCCTTACTGACTGATGTGTAGTCTCAATCCACCACCCCTTCACAATCACATACATAGTATAGTTTAGTAGTTAAGCCATAAAATACAGGTGATCTGCAGAGATCAGAGATGTTTGTATTTCACTGGACAACCACAACAAAATAAATGAGTCACATCATAGAAAATTTATATAGGCATTAAACTAGAGCAAACCAACCCAGGAGTAATGAAACAAGAGCCCTACGCGGCAGCACAGCAGTACATACACGTATTTTATGGGTTCGTCTCACCTACAGCTCCAACTCCAATTTTTAACAAAAAATAAAACAAGAGTTCACCACAAAAAAAAAAAACATCACAGAAATGTTGATTAATAAGAGAGACACTGAGCGTTTTCCTGTACAGATCTTGTCAGGACAGGAAAATAGTGCCCACAGTTTTCCCACAAAGCTTCCTAATAGAGCAACACAGCAGTGAGAAGATTACTGATTAGTGAATAGATTCAATAAAACATTGAGTTGTGTTTTTAAATGAGAGTATGATCACTAAAAGTATGGTGTTTCATTAAAAAACACACTCTCTGAGCAGCTATGAGTCAGGCCACATCACAGGCTCAAATGTCTTTTTGTCGTCCAGGATCCTGAATAAGAGACGTAAAAAGTGGAGGGGGGGGGGGGGGGGGAGG
>OMNV01010848.1:0-39090 GCA_900303265.1 Brotula barbata | reverse complement strand
CAGAGGAGACAGGACACTCCCCCTTTTCCTCTTTCTCCCCTCCTCTTTCTCCCTCTCTGTGGTTCCTCGCCGTATGCAGGTTGAGGCTCTGGCCCACTCCCTCGCTCCCTCTCTTCCTGTCTGATGCATCCGTGTGCTTTTTGCACGCTGCTCCCAATCTGAGCACAAAGCATCCAGCTAAGCAAGTTCCTACTTGATCCAATTAGAGTGAGTGTCAGCGAATCACAGGGAAGAAGACTGCTGTAGCCACCCCCTCCACCATAACTCCCCATTGATTATGCTGATACTAAAGGGTGTGTTTTTTGTCAAGGGGAAGGAGCCAGGGAAGCAGACATATGATCCATCCCAAGAGGATGCAGCTATTGTGTTCTCCTCTTCTCATATATCTCCCCCTTCATTTGCGCAATAAGAATATGAGTGCAACACCGCAGATGATGATAATAATGGATAAGTCCATTTTTCTTATTATGTATGTACATTATGCCAATATGGATTGATTTTTTTAAAACATTTATCAAGCTGCAAATATCTCCCCTTCCAAATAACTATGTTTACTGTGGTTCACACTGATTAAAGCAATTAAAGGAACACTGAAATTTTGCAAAATTTGCCAATTTACCAAAAGCAGATTGTCAAGAACAACAACCGACAAGCAGACTGACATCATTTTGTGCTAGCCTGGAAGCTTTATAGGAACCCAGCAGTCGAAGCAACCTGTGCGCAAAATTGCATTTTTTTTAATGACTTGTTTATTTTATTACTTTAATTACTAATTTTTTTCTATTGTATTGTGTTTTTCTATTCTTTTCTATGGTTGTCTTGTGTTTTTCTTGCTCTGAGTTGTCTTTGTGAACCAAACTAAATTCCTTGTACAACCTGCTTCCCTCGACTGATAAATTGACTCTAATTTTGATTTCAACTGATTTCAGAAACTGCCAGTCATGTAAGAGGATATGGAAACTTTTCTAAATTTATCCTAGATGATCAAATTGCTAATGATTTTGGTCCTTTTTGTTTTACTCAATCACATAATTACATTCTTTGGTCTCCAGTGGATATACAAATGATGCTCACAACCAAACTAAGAAGGCGCTTGATGATTTTTCCCTGCCTCTGGCCCTTGACATCATTGGGTACGGTGAGAGCCAGGCACTTCATTTTGACATACAGGCCCCATGGCAACAGGCATCATGTCTATGGAAAAGCACCGTGTAGAGGCTCAAGCCATTTCTCTACCAATCAGGTAGCCTGGTGAGGACATTGCTGACCAAACTTGTATGAAATGACATTTTTCTCAAACTGCCTTGGAAGTCATTATTTCAAGGCAGTTGAGAACTTTCAGCCATTTGTCTGTCGTGGCTAAAGATGGGCAGAATCATGTTAATGCAACCAAAAAAGACAGAGGTTCAATTGCAAGACATAAAAGACTGAATGGAGAAAAGATCATAGAAGTCATAAATGGTACCATGACATGTGTTGAGAGAGAATGGAGTAAGTAAGCCGCAGACACCACAAAAGCTAACCTTCCTAAGCCTCTTAGCTGTTATCTCTGCTAGAATCACTGCAAAACAGCCAGACAGCAGATTATTCATTAATGCAATTACTCTGTTTACTACCACTTCTACGGCTTTCTCACCTCTCACACATGGTCTTTCATGAAATCACGGCCTTATATAATGTTAACAGTATAGTCTATATCAGAGAAACAATGATAATTAATAAATACAGAGTGTGTTATAAAAAACAAAAACCGTGATTTCTGATCGATCGCTCCCTGTTCTTCTAACAGTCCTTAGTGTGACAGAACGCTCTCCTCCCACGAGCCCCAAGCTACTAGCATCCCAACCCCCAACCACACCCACTAATAGGCTAGCAAGACAATCCAAAGGCTGCGTGTGTGGCAGGGGCTTTAATAAGATGAACATAGTCCCAAAGGTCAGGTCACTGTCACCCTACACATGACACTTACGTGACCCTTTTCAATCCTCAGACCGAATTAATACCAGTAATGGTATCTGTGGTAGAGCGCTTCCCATCATGAGTGTCCTACGTATTGATTAGCTTCGCAGCATTTTCACCTTATTTAAGGAAGACTTCAGCTATGAGGAGCCACTTAGAGCAAGGACAGCCAAACCCAGCCCACTAATGCTTTCTAGGTGCTTGAGTGGAGGGATGAGTTGACACGCGATACTTTGATGTTGTCGAGATTACAAGAACACAATAATTAATATCCTCACTTATCCACAAGTTATTTTGAGTCAATCAATGTATGTAATGAATACAATCACTGAATAAGAGATAATGAGCCATATTCATAAAAGGTACCGTCAGCTTTAACGTCATGTTAATGGCAATTACTGTCATACTATAACTTTCTCTTTCATTAGCATCAGTTACCGGCCTTTTTACCAGCTGCTGTTCAGATTCAGTGCATTATTGTTCCTGACTAGCTCTTCTCTTAAAACTACAAGCTGTTTGGTGTCTTTCTTGGGTTTACATTGCCATCCACACAGGGTCTTGAATAGACATCACCTCATAAAGATGTTCATTGTGACTGGTGTGTTCAGCTAGGTTTGGTTGGCAGCTTGGTTGAGCCATGTCAACTTTTTCAACTAAATTTAGCTTCACGGGATCACCTGCACTCACAGTGTGGATGCTGGTTGATGGGGGTCAGACAAGCTAAATGTGTATATGAATATATACACAGAATATGAATGGTGTAGGTTCACGCCTGCCATTGTTGAAGAGGCAGAATTGAACTGTGGCCAGAAGATCTTGGTACCCATCACCATGGCAATCCAACATCCTGACAGAGGGCCATCATTTCTAGTAGCCAACAAACTCCTAAAGTAGCAGAAATATATCACAACTTCAGCTATTCCTAACTATTTTCAAATTTTGGTATCTTTCAGTTTCAAGGCTCATTGAAAAATACCAGGATTTTTCAAGAACTATTTCCTCAAAAAATCTTCGCTTCTTCGTGGTTAGCGCTGTTGCCTCACAGCTGGAAGGTCATGGGCTTGAGTCCCGGGACGACCACGATCCTTTCTGTATGGGATTGACTTGGATAAGCAGTACAGATAATGGATATAATATTTAATATTTATTTTTTTCTTACATTAATTTTAAAGTTCTGCACCTAGTAGAGATTTGCCCAGTTAACAGAAGATTTTTTAACAAAAAAAGTTCCAGGGGTTTTGATAGTTTGTGGCAATATTTATTATAAATTGTACCTATCCTCATAATGTTAGTGTAACTTTTTCAAATCTGTCTAAAACCGCAGCCGGAACCACTGAAGGCTCAGACCCACTGTGACTCAGGCCAGAGTCACAACATCATCATCACCTGAGTGGCTGTTGCTGTAGGTCCACTGTCTGACAAATACAGAAAAGTATGTGTGAAGTGGTAAACACAAGCCAAAACAACATACTGCACAAAGTAGTTCAGAGGTACCCAATACTGTGAAGAGTCATTCGTACTAACTCGTCCCGACACGTCCCCTGCATGCCAAGACCAACGCATCAGAGCAAAAATGCCGTATTCAAATTGTAAAACTTAGAAATTGCAATAGAGAATTCCTTTTTCTTTTTTTTACATTTCTGCTTAAATATGACAGATACAGTAGAGAGATAGAGAGGATGGACAGGGCAGAGAGAGAGGGGATGGCATGCAGCAAACGGCTCAGGTCAGAATGGCCTGCGCTCGACCAGGTGAGCAAACGAGACGCCCACAATTGAGCGGTCCTACGAAATTCTTTACCTGAATTTTAGAAAAAAGCAGCGTAACATCTTGTGGACTTTCATGTTTATACTTCTGTATTTTAGTTTACCATTTGTTATGTACCACATTCCGATGGGCATTCGAGCACAGCATACGGGCAGCCATCGGAGGAGTGTGTGATGAGTGGTCTGATAACAAGTTCAGCAGTCACTATAGGAAAGCTGAATGCTGTGATTGACCAATCAGAATTGAGCATTACAGAGTATCAGTTTTATTTTAAGCAACAAATATTCCATTGTTTGTCCTATTACCGATGAAACAGAGAACATTTTTTTTTAAATAGGGACTGCCCATCCAAACATGTAAACAAACACTGCTCCTAAAATTTAAAACACTTGCTCAGATAGCTTTTACAAAATCACCAGTCATAAAATTCCCTTCCTTCCTATAAGAACCAGATCTTATAACAATTCAGATCTATAACAAATTAAAACTTCAATGTCATTGTACAGTTAATGTACTATTAAAATGGTGCAAAACAATGAACCCTCAGCTCACGGCACTGTGTGGAATGTGCTCAAACGTGACACAGTTCACAGAGTAGCTTTGGAACTTGGGTGAGTGAGTCTGAATAATAAAACAGCAACGAATTGGAAATGATCACTGTGAAAGAGGTGGATCACTGCAGGCTGGACAGCTTATTCCACTTTTGATCGATAGCCACATGTAATAGTAACATTTATTAAAGCCCCTTCCGTTTCTTACTGGCAGCGAGGTGACTACCGTTTGTCTTGTCACATACAGGAGCGTCGCTGCTGCGGGGCAGAGCAGACACTTGGTGATGGATCTTACTGCTCCTGGGTGTGTCGACCGTATTTTGCAGCATTCATAAAGCTGTGCTGAGAAGATCTGTCTGAAAATCCTCAGCCTGTCAATGTTATCATAGCATTAACAAAGCGTGGATATAGAACCTACAGGATGTTGAGTTTATCCTGCTTGTCCATTTTTAAATTAATGCTTCAGTGACGCGTCTATTCGCAGCAGCATGAGTGCTGGGACCTGTTCATGTGGGCACCAATGTCAGCCATTCCTTGGGCTTTGCTGCTGTTCCACCGAGGGTTGAAAAATATGATACTCACAAAGTCTCACAGTCAATTAGACGCAAACTATTGCTCCAAAAAAAGGGTGAGCGGATTTTGATTTCTGCATTAATTACTCATCAAATGTGATCTTCATTAAGTCACATTAATAGACAAATACAATTGAGCTTAGATGACATATGAAGAATTGTACCTTTTATGGGTAAAAGGTTCACGGTACAGGCTGGTAAAAGTTTGAGAAACCTGTAGCTCAGCAGATCACACAGGACTTAAGTCCTCGGCAGTGTGTCTGATTGATGAGAAGAGCAGACTCTGACACTTATCAGATTTTGCGTGTCAGCTTTGTGGAGCGGTAACAGGTTTGAGAGCTTCAGCTATAATTTAACCTCCCCCTGGGTTTTTTTTCCTGGTTAATAGTGCAGAGGATTGTGTGTTTATTATGATTTTGATGAGGATCAGATCACATTTGATTAGCCTTTCTTTGCCACAGTATATTCCGATCTCTAGTTTTCGATCCAAAACAAAACACTTTACCAGCAGAATTCACTGATCAGCCTTTCTAAACAAAGCTGTGCTGATCATTGAAATAAGCTGAAGTGTTGTTCGGTTGGATTGGCACGTGGTTCGCTTTGCATAGTTGTTTGTGGTGAATCCTTTAAATACCAATGACCGGAACCTCTATCAAAGATTATCACCCAAAATGTCCATGAATTAAGAATACGGACAGAGGTCTACATAAAAAACTGGACAATCAGGTTGACTACGCCCAGCAAGATCAGAAAACTATGAAAAAGAGCAGATAGCGGGTGGAGCGCCCCTTGCCTCCTCAGGGAAATCATATGGATTAAGGCAGGAAACACAAACACCAAGGTCAAGCCACACGTTGCACCAGAAAACCTGTGAGGAGAAACAACAGAGTGATTCAGGTACAGAAGTATTATCTGGTGTCATCCCGCACACAAAACAATCATGCAGCAAAAATTGAAGGGTGAAATAGATGATCAGGGCTTGTAAATACATTTGTCAACTACATACATGACTCCAAAACTTAAAGGATATTTTCCAAAACATTTCTAGACCATATAAACCTCATTTTCTAATTCCATGAATTTTCCAGGCTTGTTCTGAAACATTGGACACTGCACTGCCTGTAATCCGAGCTTCTGGACCCTTAGCTGGCACCATCAGAAAGACCAACTTTAATGAACTGTGGCTTATAATGGTGGACACGTGTCTTTGGCCACTGACTGACATCCAAGTTTGGACATATAAGCAACTCTCTCTCGCTTTTAGTACAATTGAAGGTGCAGTTGCTTTTACCTGAAAGTATATAATATACAATATATATACAATATACAACTGAATATTAATGCGGTGCGTTCCTCTACATTTGTGCTCACCAAAACCATGTTACATAAAAGCAGGAGAATGAAAAATACTTCTAATTACATGTTACAACTATTAAAATGCCTTTGTGCTTAACGGTACACATTTCCATTCAGATTCATGAATAGTGTGGAACGTACCGTATGATTGATCCAATGTTGGGATAAAATTTGGCCATCAGAACACCGGCTCCAACAATCATGACGTTCAGAGCGAAAACATGGAAGAAACTAGAGAGAGAGAGAGAGAGAGAGAGAGAGAGTGGGAAGAGCAAAAGATGATCAAATGTGAAAAAGCAGTTAGCATCTACACACACCAGCCATGTAAACTAAACACAGTTAAAGCACAAAGCCTGCAAAATAACCTGACCCCAGTACAATAAGAATTGGTTTATTGTGTCCATTACTGTTCTGTGTCAACTTTCACCTTATCTGTATTACATATTTTGGTACATACACTGGCCACTTAGGTTACAACCCGTGTTTAACTATGTTTACAGTTACAGCCTGCCTACGTTATGACACATTCCTTCTCATCTAATCTGTCTGTGCCGTTTTTTTGGAACTATACCCCAATTTAACCTATGTCTTTGAACAGGAAGTTGGAAAAAACAAATGTAAGTATGTCAGAGTGCTGCATTCATCCAAAAATACAATACAAATAACATTTTTGTCCGACCTGTGGTAAGTTTATATTAATTATCAATGAAAATACATTTAGACTTAACATGTCAATAAGCCTAAATCAGTTACAGCTTATTTTAGATGCAATTAAGGGAATGAGTCATTTCCTGTCAAATGTTAACACTATAATTAGATTGAAATCAGCAAAAATCTAAGCATGCTTACTGCAAACAGATCCTGATTATGTGACGTAAATCACATAAGAAATTGAAGCTTGGTTACCTGGGGTAGTGACTGCCAAAGATCTGGCCCATCACTTGGACTCGCACCAGGTATCCCAACAGAGGGTAAACCGTGATCATCTGAAACAACAGACACATCCGAGCCACGAACACCATCACATCGTTGTTGGGGAAGTTGTCCAAGAAGTTCTGCAGGGAAACAGGAAACAGGAAGGCAGACGGTTTAAGATAGCTAACCTGGCAGTCAGCAGTTTTTCAGTGAAACTTATAAGGAGGATGTAATCTCTGTTGGTGGTGTCAAATGATGTCACCGAGATCATCTTATTAATCTAAGACGGCCAGTTCACAACGTGGAGGAATTACTTTAGAGGATATCATTAAGCTGACATCCTTTATTAAATATTGGTGCCTCAATGAGAGAATTTTCATAAATTTCAGCTGCTTTGCATTTTTTTTCTCAGATTTCCTGTATTGCAATAAGGGGACACACCAAATACCACACAAGTTGTGAACTACTGCGACTTCTCTACGCAACAGTCCAAACACTGCCATACATTTATTCACCAAGTTGAAGCACTTTCTCATCATCTCTTAATTCTTTTGACTAAAAATCTCTTAAATAAAAAAATTAAACAAGAGTTTGCAGGACTGTCCAGTTTCCTTTTCCTCTTATTATATGTTTCCATATATTTGGAAAGTGGAAGGAAACAGGCCCACACAGAGGGCACCTATAGATTGTGCAAACTTCCCACAGAAATAAGCAAAAACTTACTTGGAAGCTCAAAAAATATAAATGTATGTCTTAACAAAAACCGTAAAGAAAGAAAATAAACTTTAACTCTCACCGGTTCGATGCAGTCCTTGGAGAGGGGTGGTGTGGGAAAGGCAGCAAAGATAAACACTCCTACATAGAGGTAGGTTAGCCCTACCAGAATATAAGCCACAGACAGGTCCCGCACCTGAAAGAAACAGAGACAGCTTGGTGAACCTGAATTGGGAATAACACTTCACCAGATGAGACAGATGGATTGGGTAATGAATGCTGCATGGGCCGGCACAATTTGGTAAACAAAATTTAACTGTAATTACTGTCAGAAATATTGTAAATACATTTTGAACTGCAGTGATTCTAATCATCTGTGCAAGTTCAGTTAATGTTCCTATGTAGTCCAAATTTATTTTTCATCTGTTTTTAATTTTTTCTCATCTCAACTTCATGTCACATTATGCTAATGCACAAACAACAACAATGTTTTACAAACTGTACTCAGGAATCATTATGAAAGATGACCGAGAATGGAACATTAATTGTGTGGAGAAAGCTCAACATTTTTCATTCAGTTTGTATTCTCTCTATATTCACTTTCAGAAACAAGCAGATTATTAAAGCAAAAACTGGTTAAAGTCCAAACTTCTTGATAGATTATAGTTATTGACATTGTGGGAAACCTCTTCTTCCTCCTCCAGGGTGCAGCAGTCTGGCCTCCTCAGCTCCTCCCACCCAACAACTAAAACAATTGACAATTGGGGTGATGATCCCCCTTGTGGTAAATGGTGGAATGTTTTGGGCTCAAAAGTTTTCCAAATCAGATTCCATCAGTTATAACAGTTAAAGAAACTTGATGTTTTCCACACAGCACTCATTTTATAGATTCCTATCAGAATGTGTTTTTAAAAAGTTAGACACTACACTTTAAATCCCTATGAGGCAGCTGTTGGATTAACATAATTACTGCTACCATATGTTGGCACCACACACATTTACACACAGCAATCACAGCATTTTGTGGTAAAAAAACGGCACAGAACCAAATGGTGATTCATAATGAATCACTGTGCAGAAATATTACGAGTGTAGCAATGTGTGTTGTGAGTAGAGCTGAGAAAGGCTTACATTTTTTTCTTGGTTCCTGTTGTTCTTCATTAAAGTGATGATGCAGTTGTGAATGAAGAAGGCCAGAGTGAGAATGCCGGTCAGCTGAGGAAAGAGCGGTCGGAACTCTGCAGATAACAGAAGAAGAGAAAATAGATTCCTTAAAAATGATTTTTCATTGTAATCTCACCTTTCTCTGTATGTATTACGTTACAAAGCCAACAAAATCGCAAACACTGTTTCAGTCAAATCAGATCTTTGTCAGGTCTCTAGACAAAGAGTAGCTTCACACTTAATGAATACAGAAGTCCTGGGAGTTGCACTGTGCCAATATTGGCCAAATTATCAATCATTCGATCAACTACTGGAGTCGAGCCCAAAATCCACCACTCACAAATCAAACGTGGTCTCTCCTATGGGGACCATAAATGTCGACACAACAATTTTCATGGGCACAGTACGGGACTGTGACCAATTTGTCAGTGACGAGGTGTCAGTGTTTCTAAGACCAGCACAATGGGAACCATCCAACATAACATAATACAAATAGCAATGTATTGGAGATATGACTGGTGGAAGGTCTGGATTCACCATGGAAACAAACAAAAAAAGGAACTGGACAGTTCAAGTACAGGAGTTTACCTGGGACGTAAAGCTGAGTTGAATCAAACCAGTGAAACTCCAGGTGGAAGCCCAGACGAATCGTTTTATAAGTGACCAGGAAAATGAGGTAGATCACAGAGATGGTACCTGGATGAAGATAAATAACAAGGAGGGAATCCAGCACTTTATTATTGACATGTTGGCAGACTTAGCAACTCCATAACCTCATTTAATAACCATAAGATAATAGGTTTGTCTCAATCAGGGTAAATGATGGAGGTGTTTTCAGTTCTAGGAGCTCATAGGAAATTTTCTGCAAGGCTTCCAGCTGCAACCTGTTTGTTACTTTCACAGATTGTACAAGATTCCTTTGGTCATACAAAATGAATCTTCTGACCATAGAATGTATACATACACACTCGTATTCACACCGTTCTACCCACTCTTAAAAACTTCATCTGCTTCTTTGTTCAGGTTAAAAGATGTAATAACTGTTAATTACTGTAACTAACTCTGACTGAGAAAGTGTTATATTTGTATGACAATCAAGATGGTCAATTCTTATCTCTTTGTTTATGCTGTATAGGTTGAGTATTCAGCCAACAATGTCCCAGTACCATGATAATGGGTACTGTTTAAACTTGGCCTTTGTTGTATTGATGTGTTTATTAACTGGTATGAACCCTGTAAATACGTGCTGAATTTAGCACCCAGCTATTAACCATTTTGAGTCTGGAATGATTAGGCATGATCACAAAAATACGTTACACCTATAAATTAAGTCATGCTCCAAGTTTCACAACAGTGTGTAAACCAACACTTTACATCATCACGCTGTGAGTGTGCGATCTTACCCAAGAAGGTGAACCTGGCAAAGAAGGAGGCAGAGCGAAAGCAGAGCAGAGGCAGCAGCAGCACCACGAGGTAGAAGGGGATGTTGTTTGTCTTGCTCCACCAGAAGTGAAAAGCATCAACATCCGTGCTGTTACTTGCACTATCACCATGGTAGAACAACGTGCTGATGCTGCTGTTACCCCCAGGAACCGTTTTTGGATAGGGACAAATTACTGGAAAACAAACCAATACATTACCAGCCCGACACACTTACAAAGTCAAAATAGAACAAACATCTGGAGCGATGAAGGAGTGTACGCAGGCACATTTTGTTCTTTAGCTTTTAATTCTTTGCCAGTTTTGCCTAATTTTCCTTTTATTAGTACAATAATGTGTGATTGTTGAGTGTATATAGATGATGAGAATGAAAAATAACTCTTTTCTCTCTTTTACCAAAATTGTTCATTTCTAAAATATAGCACAAATACTTGTACTGTAAAACTCAGTTAAAACTCTCACTGTGTGCTGGATCAAATGCAATCATACCAAGTTTATGACCAGTAAATGAGTGATTCAGAGTTACGATCAGAAGTGCTATATTTTGGCGAATAAATATGGAGTTAAACTGGGAATCTGTAATCCTTACAAAACATATTGAAGGACATTGATTGGTAGCAGATGGACAGGCAGCCCATTGGCAGGCAAACATTTGTATGTATGTTATTCATGACATTCTTTGATAGCAAACACACTGACACTTCATGGTTACCACGATGTGAATTTCCCTGGTAAGGGATCAATAAACCTTTTCTTATCTTATCTTATCTCATCTCATCATAAGCTGTAACTTAGAAGCCCATTTAAGCTGGAAATCAAATGAAATTTTGTCTTCAGCTTTACTTCAGCGTGTTCGTCTTACCTGCATCTGTGCCATTAGTCCCAACATGTGAGTCTGAGTCTGACGTGTTGACATTGTGGGAGTAGTCTGTTGAGACAATGTTGAGAAGGTACAATCATCTTTACACTTCCTCTTTCTACTAAACAGCTTCCTAAAAAAAATTTTTATACAATTCAAAATACTTAGCGGGTTGAAGTTTTGTTTTCCTTACGTTTATATTTAATTTTAGAATACCTCCCAAGCTTCACTTGGCCAACTGAATTTTTCTGTCCTTCCAATTCTTTTATGCATGTGTAAACAACATCCTCTGACCCAATTATTGTATTTCTATAATTTCAGGAGTGAGGAGCAGAGAATGGAGTTTTTGTTTTTGTGCACATAGAACATAACTGATGTCACAAGACCACTGAAGCTGGACATTCCATTATTATTACACGGATAAAAATTTTGTTAAAAACGGTAAGGCAGAAGACGCCTTATCAGTCACACAGTAGTGCACATATAGTAATGATGCATGGAGTGACCAGCTGTCAAAAATCACTTGAAAACTCATCTGTAATTATGGGACAATTTGCTTCTTTGGTTGAGGGATGCAACATGTTATTGTTCAGTGTGGGATGATCCTGTTTTATACAGAACAGGTGGCAACTGTAACACCAACGGTTTACCTCTGGGAATCCTGGACATCATCAATTCATTTTCAGCTTAACGCAAGATGCCTGTTAGTCACAAGATCTGTTGATGTGTTTTGTCCTCTCATGTCTGTAACTTTGTGCTTGTAATTTAAATGTGTTGTGAATGCAACATGCAAAATCTGTTTGAGTTTTGGACAAATGTATACAGCTACACACAAGTTATATCATTTTACACATGAAAACAAGAAATATGCAGTAATTTTTGACAACTATCCCACTCCTTAGTTACGAATAAAGGGTCAACAATATGACAGAAAACAGGAAAAAGATAAAACATGCTTCATGATGCAGAGAAGACTGATAAACTTACTGTAGATAAATTGGCCAGTGTTGAAGAGGAAGTTGGACATGAGGACCCAATAAACAACCATGGCTCCAATAAGCGACACCATTGAGAAGATCAGGCTGGACCACTGGCCAAACTTGCCAAAATAGTAGTTACAAACATCAGGAAATTCCCACTCGGATGTGTCTATGTAGGCTTAAGACAGAAAAAAAGAATAGTGGAGGATAAATATCATCTCACCTTCTTTCTCAAATTCCCCATTTTAGATAAGAAAAACTGCTTTGTTTACTAATGTACACACCCTTACAACTAAGGGTGTACTCTAATATTGCAGGTTTAACCGTGGGTGACTGCCAGAGTTTAAGAGCTTAAATACACCACTGGGTAAGTCTGAACAACGAATCGCATCTGTATCATTATCACAATGAGTCATTGATGCAATGTGCACCTCGCAGATGACCACAGATTTTCAGGAGGGTGGTCACAGCTCTGTCACATGTCGAAAGTGAGCTTCACCACATGTACAGCCACGGTCTGTGTCCAACAGATGTGGACACAGCATCAAGTATGAATTAATATTTAATCATTTAATCCCCATAAACTAAACTCCATATTGATGTTAGACTGCTGACACGTGATCGAGCATGCCTAAGTCACACAATCAGACTCTGAGTGCCTGCTGCTGTGAGGTGTGACTGCTGGCATGTACTTGCTAGAGGACCCTCTCCTCTGCAAACATGTGGACAACACACACTCATCACAACATACAGAATACACAACATGCAGAATAAGGCAATACCCCTGTTCACGCCTCAAGTATTTAAAAGAATTTAAAAAGACTAAATTCCAGAAGTTTTTGAATCAAGTTTGTTTGTATTGTGCTTAAGACCTTATACAACTTATTATTATGATTATTATTTTGCTTTTCTCTACTAAGACATGTTTCAGGGAGAACTAAAAACTTGGTTAAGAGCTAAGTCTGAAGTGTCCTTATTTTAAAATGGTTTGAATTTTTTTTCCCTCATAAAGCTATACACGATATTCCATAACGACAAAGTGAAAAAAGAATTTGACAAATTTTGGCAAACTTAATCAAATTTGAAAGCTGAAATTAGATAATTAAAAAAGTAACTGCTTCCTAAACGTTGCTCCTGCCGCCTTCTGCAGCTGCAACAACTACAAACCTTCCAAAAACCAGACATCCATCTTTCTCATGCGTACGGAAAGCTTTTGACCATTCCTCTTTGGAGAATTGCTTTGAGCCATGTTAGAGAAGTTAAAGGTCCAGCCACAGGATTAAAACAAGATACAAGTCAGGACTGTGACACGGGACCTCCAAAAACCTTCATTTTTTTCTCCTTTGAGCCACCTAGAAGTGGATTTGCCCTTACACTTCTGATCATTGTCTTGCTGTATAAACCAATTTCGCTTGAGCAAACGTTTTCTTTCAGGACTTTCTGGAGCAGAATTCATGGTTTCATCAATTATGGCCAGTCACCCAGGTGCTGAGGCAGCAAAGCAGATGTAACATGACCCATTTCTTCCTAAAAGTTCAGCTTGGAACACAGCAGTCCATAGAATATTATTGCAAATGGCTTGGGTGTCATCACCCTTTAAGTCTGAAAGACCATCCAGGTTCCCTTTAACTTATATTAAATTCTGTTTAAAGATCTGAAGTAATTAAACTAGACAAAGGTATAACATAGAGAAGAAATAGCAAATGATTTCAGTTTTTGGATTCTAATAAATTTGAAAAAACTTTTCACTGTCATGTAGTACAGTATCATGTCTAAATTGAAGAGGAAAATTCATTGAAATGATTTCATAATACTGCTGTTACAAGACAAAATGTGAAAAATGCAGTGTAAACATGTGTTTATTGTTGTTGTTCCTTTTTTCTCAAGACTACCTCTTTTTTTATCTGTACATGTCGTGCACATGACTGTCGTCCGTTTTTAGTACATGCTCTATTTGTTGCAATTAACAAAAGTGTCATGAAAAAAAAGTCTTAAAAAGATTTGTTGCCATTAATCTTTACCCGTGGTGGTTTGATAAATTGCATCTTTGGAACTTGTTGGGAAAGGAAGATGATTTATTTTGAATTTAATAATTGTTATATATTGAATTGTTTTATATGCCAAAGGCAGTGAATTTGGTGACATGAATCATTTGTTTTATTTGGATCTGACATTTATTCATGGAATTATGACTTAATCTTTTCCAAATAGTTGTGGCATAAGCTGAATTAGCTTCAAATTCTGCAATCACATAATCTGTAAATGGAATAAAAGGATTATTGGACTTACGTATTCCCTTTGGTGACTTCAGGACAATATAACAGCAATAGAGCATCAGCAGGCCCATGAGGATTAGAATGATTATTCCCAGAGTAAAACCAGCCTAATGGGACAAAGATTGTTCACAATAATAATTCATCCTTCAGTTTTTATCCTGTGAGAAAAATTACACTGAGCATCCAAAGATAACTGAGTTCAGTGTAAAACTGATAAATTTAAGAGTTAACCAATGCCAACGAGTGTACAGAATGAATCACCTGCTTGATACCCCAGGATATGCTGAGTATGGATGTGCCCATCATTGTGTTCCATATGGCAAATCTGAAAGGAGAGCAAAGCGAGGTCATGATGAGTTTATTATATTAAGCTGTCACCCGCATCCTTATGATGATAATGAATGATTGGATATGAGTTTCGATCAGCTTGAGCGAGACTTACATGGTGACGATACTTGGGTTTTTAGAGGAATGGTCACCGCCCGTCACCTTGAAAGCCGTACCGAGTGGGCTGTAAATGTAAATCTCTTCTGGCTGAGGGATCACATGGTTTGGGGGGCTCTAAGGGGAAAAACAACCAAACACAAAAAATTTTAACTTCCAGATTATGCTGTAGAACCTAAGACTTACAAACACTGCCAACAAAGATCACTGTCATACTGTTTATACTGGACTTGTGTATAGTGCTTCAACATTTGACATTTGAAATAGGGTAAATTCATACATTTTGAGTTCAGGAACATAGGCCACAAGTCATGTCCGGTTAAAAATTGACCAATGAAGACAATTAGTTCAAGTTCACATAGAGTTGCAATAAAGACGATATAAGCTGCTTGACTTTTTGATTCATCCTGGGTCCAAAAAGAATCAGCAAAAAATACAAAACAGGAGTAAAAACAACAACAAAGTCGCCTTTGCAGCACTGGTAAGGTGAAGGTCCATGATTTTATGTGTGAATAACATACCAGAAGCCTGTCAGAAGAGCCTGTTAGTCTGCTGTAGTAATGGACTCTGCTGTTTAGAATAGCAGCCTCAGCAGAAACCCTCTCCTGGGGAACATCTTCCACTATATTCCTGGGCTCCACGTGGAAAGGCCTGGAACCACCAGGGAGAAAGGGTTTTTTAGCACTATGATGTCATCAACCTACATAGTGACATGCCCGAAGTCAATGATGTCACAGTTATAGATCACAGAAAAAAATAATAAAAGCAATATCTTCTCTGCATCACATGTATGTATATTTTCCTCTATAATAATGAAAGAACTCATTAACACTTGAAAGAATGTGACTCGGCTGTTTTTCTGTTGCTCTGCCAGCACGCTAGTTGGTCATTGTGAAATACCTAAATAGATTACAGTTCGCGCGAACTGGGAGCACGGTTTGGATGATACTAGAGTGGGCTCTCTCTCTGTATCCACACACACACACAACGATTTGGTACCTGCTTCTCAGGTCCTGCTTGTCGGGTGAATTACAGCAAGACTCATACAAAACACCTTTCTTATTTTACAGTAAACTATCAGAAATAACAAATGTGCACATTCCTCTTCAAAATGAAGTTTTGGTAAACGCCTCTGTCCAGGTGTTTTTTTAGAGAACAAAAATAAAATATAATGAATACAAATCTATGCAATTTCTTGAGGTAAATTGTATTATGGCAACAAAATGTGTTATTAAAAGATTAACGTTCAATCAGTATGTACAATTAGTCAGACAATCAGTTTAAATGCCACATGTAAACAACTTTACTGTTCCAAATGTGGCAGAATCTAACTGCCCGAGACTCACAACAGCCATCCAAACACGAGCACACAGTGATCTTGTTGTTTGGGGAAACACTTAATTTGTGTTTTTGTGTTTGTAAATTTGTTTGTATGCATGGTTGATGAGGCCGAGCTCTTGCATCCAGTTGCCCCCGGCAACATGATGCTTCTAGTTGGATACAGAGAACGGAATGGTGTGAGAATTTGGAGGGATTTTTTTAATTGTGTTGTCCAATGTGTTACCGTGGTCAATGTGAATCATTACATCGACACACAGATGGAGCTCATGTCAGCCATATTCTAACGGCTGCACTGATACTTGCACGCAGACTTCGTACGAGATTACTGTCGAGGATTAGAGATGTTAGTAAGAATCAAATGTGGATCTTTGTTCCAACTTCTTTCATTATTGCCACATACTGAATAAAATTGGACTTTTAACGTTAATTTAGATGTGTCTGCTGGTAAAAGGCTCCATAATGAAAGTAAAACAGACAAGTGAATATGAACAAGAGACGGCGTTAGTGCAACTGACTTTGCATTAAAGCTGACAGTGCGTTTATGCATGTGGCTTTGCTGTTTGGTGTAACTTACCTTTTAACCTTGACGTCCACAGAGTCTGTGGAGGCTCTGTGTGAGTAACTCTCTCCCGTCTGCTCTGAGTCCAGCAGTGGCTTGCAATCTTCCTCCATGATGCTTCTTACTTTCAATTATGGCCCCTCAACTTCTCATCACCTGACTGCGAGGATGCACATAATAAAAATGAAATAAAATAAGACTGATCAAAGGCTAACAGGTTCACAGGTACCATAAAACATTGCTGTGCTGTGGAGTTGTTTCATTCCGTGCAAAGTCACTTTTACGAGGTGGAAAGAAACAGAATGGAAAAAAGAATCTACTAATGATGTCAACGCCTCGCTCGTTCATTAGGGCCTTTGAACCTGAGGGTTGATTAGTTCAATTGGATGAAATTATCTGGCAGGAAGTCTATTGAGCATCTCCTTGAAGGAGGAAATCAAAGACATTCTTCAAAACAAAGGCATCACAGCAACAGTGGCCTAAATGAGAATGAACAGTTTACATTTACAAACACCTGAGTGGACTATCATTTCGTCTACATTTATACTAGGTCTATATGCTATGTATGTTTGTATTCATATTATACACCAGCACACACAGTTCCTGTAAACAGGTGAAAACATAATACAAAAAATATTCTATTCAAAAGGGAGGCGCTTTACTTCTACTCAAATTCAATCGTCTTTTACATCTTTCACACGTTTAAGGGCTGATCAAACAGCAGTCTTAGTCATCTTTTGAATCCTCTTCTTGTTATAACAGCGGTATGACAGTGGGTTACACTAAAGAATAGAACGGTCACGGTTGGGCGGAGATCTAATCCTGTTTACATTGAAAAAATATGCTCTGAGCAGGTTTGAGTTCTGTGTCAAGAGATCCAAATACACATAATTTAGCATATAATTCAAAGAACAGACAACCAGATTATACAAAATCATCAACCATTATCTCCGGCTGACTCATTAATCTACGTAACCCCCTGCTTCCCGGTAAACCCATTATAACATCGATACCTGCTGTGAGATCACGTGAGAAGAAGCTAACCCCCTGTACTGCGCAGAGAACGTAAATAAATACCGACACAAACGTTAATATTCATGATTCTTTTAGAAGCTTTTTGAAGAGAGGCGTCGATACAAAAGCTGAATGCTGATTTTGCAAAACATGTACAGAAACACAGGGAACATTTCGGTTCCTAATTCCTTCACTACCGCATTTAATAGTTCGTGTACTTCAGACTCCGCGGGTTAAACAATAAGACATCACGCTGTCTCAGTAATATAATATAATATATAATATATGACGTATATAGATCTGAATAATCGGAAAAGAAATCCTACCACAGCCTGTAGCCAAGCGTGTTTTCTTCACTTAGGTCACTTGTGCTTTGTCAGCAAACATCGCCGCTGCCTCTCCCCAGTCCAACAAAAATCACACACGCTGGATAAAATCTTGATCTCGAACATCAAACGTCGGCATAATCGATCAGAATTTGACACGAAAACAGGGCTGGTGAGAGCTGAACGGCCATGAACACAGTGATGGAATGTTAAAGTGACGTAGAACGTTTGTTTTCTTTTCGCTTCTTTTTTTTCTTCTGCTACTATACTTGTTTCTTGGCGATTGCAAACGACGTCATGGTGCATTACCGCCACCTGCTGGAAAGGTGTGGACCGGGTAAATTAGTTATTCTGTGAAGCGGCGTCCTATGGAACATAGAAATGTTGACAAATATATAAAACTTCTGAATCTCTTCCCGTAATGTCTTTTTCGCTGAGTGCAATCTAACGATGTTAAAACAAAACAAAAGAAAAGAAAATATACTCATACTTTACTGTTTCTTCCTGACCACAATTTTCAGATTTTCCATTATTATTTAGTCTATCATGAGTTTTGGAAGTGATGCAGATCTACCTTGTTTTCTTTATTCCACTTTCTCTGCCAATTACTTTTGTTGCGTTTGTGCTTCTGGCCTCAGATTTGCTTATCTTTACACTTATTTGAATATTCTTATTTGTTTTTCACGTGATTGTTTTTTCTGGAATATGCTTGCTCATTTCCCTTCGAATAGAAACCCACAGAAAAGTTACCACTAATCCCATGGACATTATTACATAAAGAGACCACAGTAATTAATTAGTGCAGGCTCATTAAAGCAGAACATGAATTTGAGCACAGTGCTGCTTTCAAGCATAGCAACTCCCACTTTCCCACTATCAGGAACTTTTGAACCACCACTATTTAGAGAAAAAGCTCTCACGAAGAAAAAACGTCCCAAAAAACCTTAACCTGAAGGACAAAAGGAAGAAACTTTGAGAGAGGTTATTCAAAGACAGATTCACTCTCCTCAAATGTCTAGGTGTACAATAGGAACAACATGTGGGATAGATTAATTAATTACAGAGGAAGTCACTAACGACATAGGAAAATAACCTGAAAAAAAACAAGACTTGAGAGCTGTAGTGGTCAAAGTCCTGACACGAGTCAACAAAAGTCCTGATCCAGAATTTCAATCCAGAGAGGGGGAGGGGTGAGGTCATAGCATCCAGCTGATGAGTGGTGGGATAAAATCCTGGTAGCCATGGGGTCATATTACTGGAATATTAATCTGGTATCTACTTAGTTAATGCCTGCAGGCTATCCTGTACATACACTGGACAAAATAAAGGAAATGGGACAGGAGAGGACCGATGTGACGATTTGAAGAGGAAAAGGGGCTGGACCTACAACCAAACCTCACTTCACTAAACATCAAGACGGTCAAAGACTACTGAATTCAGAATGTCAGAGTTGACATTGTTTCCTTATTTCATGGTATTGACCCCGCTGTTAACTTCCATTTCCTCAACAACCACATCGAAGTATAGATCACTGTTGCTTTTTTAATCAATGAATCAATCAATGAACCAGAGGTTGTCCAAACGTCAAAGTCACACATTACCAAAGGGCCTACATTCTTTTTTTTAAAGTTAGTTTTAAAATAACAAAGATGGTAGACTAGAAGACAAAAGACCAGACCAGAACACAGCACACTATATATTCTCTTCCGGCGGCTTAGTGGCTCTGTGTTAACATCACAGCCTCACAGCCAGTGGGAATCCTGTCTCGGCCTGGTTCTTTCGGTGTTTTTATGTCCTTCCTAGGTCAGTGTGTGTTACCTCCAGGTACTCTGGTTTACCCCACCATCACAAACACATTACTTCCTCCTGTGCCCTGAGTGCCTTCTGCTTTCTGTCCATACCCCAGGCTGTGCATCTTGATTTGCTCCTCATAAGCCAAATTTCCATCTGCTTTTTGTTGGCCGCCAAATTAAAATGCACAAAAAAGGGTTTGCTGCCAGCTTGTTTCCATCTAATAGTTTTTTTAGCTATAAAATGATATGAAGCAGTGTTTCAGTCAGAATTCAAATTATGAACCAAGCAACTTTCAAATAACGCATTGCAAAATGTTACTGTACTAAAATAAATGCTCGCCGTTGTAATCATTATTTAATAATATTAATTATTATTTTCAGTCAAGCAATAAACATATCAGGTGAAAGCAAAAAACTTAAACTTGATTGCCTGCGTGCCTATGTCTACGCTAACATAAGAAGACAACTTACAGGAGTGGACAGAGGCTGAGGGTATAAAAAACGGTGTCTGCATCTGTATCATATGCAGCAATCGTGCTGTGTAATCCACAATTCTGCGCTGGTGGTTGAAATTGGAGAGTGTGGGGAGTTTTGCCATCAACTGACCATCGTCAGTACTGTGAGTAGTTGTGTGTTATGTTTTTTCCCAACATGGAAAGTGATTACACTGTAACCCTCCCACAGACAGATGCCCTTGATCAACATTTTATCTGGTCATCTTGCCATTTGACATGGTTATTATAGAATAGATTGAATATATTGGTTGTCTTACATTAAACCCTGTAAAATGTTATTTCAATGCTTAATATTAATCATCTAGGCATCTGGAAAAGTAGAGAAAAGTTAGCAATATGTATAAATAAAGACAGAGTAGGTCATTTTTTTATTCTAACTACTGAGTTTATTTTCAGTGACCAGCTGACTCTGAAGCAATCTTTAACTTCTCCCATATTTCCATATTCCTCAGCTAAGGCCCACCAACCAAACAGAGAGGATATTTAGGCAAATAATAGTGCTAATTTCCGTGGGTTCGAGTCACGGGGTCGACCTCCACGCCTTTCTGTGTGGAGTTTGCATGTTGTCCCCGTGTCTGCGTGGGTTTCCTCTGTGTGCTCCGGTTTCCCACACCCACAAAAAACACGTGTTAGGCTAACCGTTCCTGCTATTGTCCCTGACTAAGGCGAGGTGGAGGATCTGGAGTTGACTGGAGTCCCCACCAGTGTGTGTGTGTTTGCATGTGCATGTGACAGCTGCTCACTGCTCCTCATAGTTAGGGTGGATTAAATGCAGAGAAATAATTTCCCTTACGAGGGTCAATAAAGTATTGTTCTTTCTTCCTCTCTTTCTTCCATCTTGACCAAAAACGGTTTGGATAGAAACCTAATTAGGATCCCTGAAATGCAGAAAACATTTCAATCTATGTCAAAAGGAGAATAATGGTTTCTTTCTGATACCTCCTAACTTGTAACTGGTCCAACTAATGTGTGACTGATGAGCGGCCAGTGTTCAGACCTGAATTAATCAAGTTATATTACAGCCAATGGAGGAGAGAATCATGGAAAGAAATGACAAATGCAGGAGTAAACAGAATGATTCATATGAACAGTTTGTTTATGTTTATAAAAGTGGCTGCTTGGGGAAGACCTTTTCTCTCCAGGTGTATTCTGTCAATATTTTTCCGTTGTTAAAAAGCAGACCCTCCTACGTCGGTGAGTTCAGAGTTAAAAAAAAACACCATTGTGTGTTTTATTGAACACATTCGGGGGAAGGGGATTCTGTTTTGGGCTCAGGTTGAATCAAAGTCATTGAGCAGCCATGCAGTGTCATTAGGACTGAGCTCATCTGTGACAGGGAGATACTGATATCAGAAATCCGTGTGGTAAAAGGCTGAATCATCTCATGCCTTAGGATGGAAAACAATGAAACCACTTGTAATCCTGTAAAACTTTTAATGAATAACAACATAAAACGAAAAATGATCGATACAACCAATAAACACACATGTTCATTTTTCTGATCAGCACAGTTTTACCAAACTCATATATTTTAAACCTCTCAAAGACTATAACCATGTTTGCTGTCCTGTTACTCTGCTACATGAAAGATTATTCAAAGACATAAACATCTGAAGGATTAAGAAGAAAAATGATGTCATTAGATTGTCTATAGATCTTTTGGACCTTTTGTCACATAGGCAGTGTAACTGTAAATAGGCTTGACTGATTGATGAAAATACTCGTCTTTTTTGGGAGATTAGATTAGATGTTTGGGAGATTATTTGGTTACTTGCCTGCATGGTAATGATTGAATCCTGTGTTAAACATGCTTACCTAGAGCCTCACAAAGGCTTCGGCCAGCTCTGATTCTGAACGGCTGTGCAGTTTCTCTGAACACACGCATAGGCTGGTAATTATATTTACAGTTACACTTCACCACTTGTGATCTGGTTGATGTCTGCCACCTACTCCACGTTACTCTGGAAATTACCAGCACATAGACTGTGATTATAATTTCAATTATAATGTGTTGCAGTGAGGGGAGAACATCCCAAGCTGAAATACTATTTCCCAAACAAAAACTACCGTAACTGCGTTAAAGTACGTTTCTGTGCTCGTGTTATCAGGAGACGCTGGCATGCTGTCAGATTTTTCCAAGTCTTCTAGTTTCAATCCCAAGTCGAAGGGCCACTGCATTTTTCATTTTTACTCAGAGCAAGTTGGAGTTTCTGACTTGCAGACATCTGTGGGAAGCAGCATCATTTCTCAGCAGTGGGACTTCAATATGTTCCCCCACTCCCACTTCTAATAGTAATTTGCATGCATTCAGCTGGTGTCCGTAGAAGCACCTTAATAATCATAACATAGCACCATTTTTTTCATATAGTTTTCCTATTATATAGGGACCCAACTGTTGGCATGCATACACTCAAAAAAACCTTGTTTTCTTGGTTACCATTGCTAAACGTGGCATCATTTCAAACATTACAAGGCAAGTAATGAATATTCATACAGTACTATACATGTAGAACATAAACTAATACAGTACACATGTTAAAGAAAGTGCCAGAGTACAAAACAATCGCTTCCTTCTTTTTGAATTATTTTCTACAGGACTATAGGAAACATCAATGTAGTACGTAACATTTATTTAAGTATACACCTTTTCACATTTCATGTCATTTGCATTTTAAAATCATTACCAAACACGTATATCTCTTAATTTCCCACTCCAAAAAGTCCTGTAAAGACATTGCAAAGAAAACAGCTAACAATCTTCATTCAGTTCAGTTCAATAAGCACACATTCACATCACTACCTGCACAACTATACATAAGAAACACATGTATCATCAAGGTGAGCTCCACTTTTTGGACGTTAGTGGAGCTAAAGTGAGCTTTTTAGACACATACTGCTAATATTCCTTTGATTGGATGATATCTAATGACTGTGCCGTCCACACTTGGATTAGTGGATCTTTGTAGCAACAGTTTTTGATCTGTGAGAACTTTGTGGTCTTTTTCATCATCAATATCTGCCAAAAGAAAGCACATAAATGAAAACACAGCTAAAGTGTAATGGTGCTTTAAGGCTTAAGGACTGGAAACATTAGATATATAATAACAGTCCTCATCACTACCCTTCACGATGTTCATTCAAGAACACCGCAGACGTATTCTAGTGCTCTGTTTGAAATCACATATGCCACACACCTCACAAATCTTAAAGGACCAAACCAGCAGTTTTCTATGTTTTAGCACATTAACCTCACAATGCAGATGTGTTATATTATTGCTGAACCCTTTTCGAACCACTAGTTTTTACACTGATTTCCAAACTTCAAGGCAGCCATTGGCTTTAATTCATCCTAACACGAATATCTTTTTCTTTTTTTTTTTATTGACCACGATAGTAATCAACATGCTACATTTATTTTTTGTTTTGTCATCACTAGAAGTAGTGATGTAAAATTACATGGTTTGTAGTTAATGGGCTAAAACAAGCAAAACATCAGTATGCCTTCTGGGAAACAAAAGCAAATACATTACAAATATATCAACTACCTACTTTTTATTGTGCAAATGATAGATAACATTATTATGAAGAACACAAAGTATTTTACTATACCTGACAATGAAATACTGACACTTGTATGATGAATTTAATATTGGTAACTTCCTTTTTTGGTGTTGTGTTTATTCATTTGCTGTTCAAACCTTTAATAGTTTTTGCAGCAACGTGAGGAAGGAGTAAGTCTGCACGTGTCCGTGCTTCTTTTTCAAACTGGGCTCACTCATATTACACACAATGCTTGCCAAATTCGCAACAACCACTAAAGGAGTTCCGCAGGGATCCATCGCTGTGACCCTGAAATTCATCAACAAAAATCAGATGCAAGTTATGTTGTGAATCTCGTCAAACTCTGTGACGAATCCAGAGCGACGTCTACGGGACTAATCGACAAAAGATGTTCAACTCCAGTGAATTTGATACTGCAAACACACAACAAAGGGTTTCGCTAGAAAATAAAGGGGTCAAACACTGAGACGAATATGATCAACTGTTCACCACGGCAAGTCTTGTCTTTAGCAGCTCATCCAATTAGATTAATAAGCAAGAACGTGTGATTGTCCCTTTACACCAAAGGCGTGGAGATCAATGGTCCCTCCAAGTCAGCTGATTATGAAGCAGCAGAATGAAAGTGCAGTTTTTTTAAATAAAGTGCTTTTTGGTGTGATATCACCCTTGAAGAATTTAAACTCCAGAAAATATAATGGGCTTATTTATTGGCTTAGACATTGTATTTGTTTGTCTTGAATTAAATTTTGCCTTAAAAACACCACACTGACTAGCCAAAAAGAGATAAAAAAAATCAGTATGTATTTCCTACATAATCTTTTCAAAATAAATTGTGCTAAAATGACGCTTCTGTCACTGCTTTTTATATGTTTTGAAACACAAAACTGACGGCATGCCATACACAACAAGTACACCAAATAAGTCCTCCTCTAAAGCAAGCACAGGAACTACCTGCCACAAAACCGACCCAAAACATTTCACGCTGTTTTTTCGTGACTGTTCTGCCTTGTTCTCTGTTAGCGTTCTCTTTTATACCAAGATCAATCCTTTGAGTCTACAAAACTGCTCATTACTCGCTTGAAAATTGCAGCATATTGTAAAGGTATGCCCAGCTGACTGGGATGGTCTGAGTAGTAACCATTCAAACAGTGGGTTTGGTGGCTTCACTGAAAAATATGTTGCTTCCACACTTTTCTCTCTTTCTCTTTTTATTTAATTTTACTCTTGTCTGGGCATTTAAATGCAGCGATCACGTGGTCAAACGCATAAACCTTTAATTATCTAGACGTGTGGCACCATTTCAATAAAAGATAATGCACAATGAGGTGTCTAAATGTAGGGAAATAATGAATGAAGTGGAATGGAAGAAAGTACGGGAATGCCGGTGTTTCCTCTTCCATTGGGTGGGCTCGCCGGGCCTCTTATTGACAGTGTTTTCACTGGCTTTAATTGCATTTTAAATGATATATTGTTTAGATTCTAACACAAATATTCCTCTAAATTTCACTTTGTAATAGGCTTAAAAATGCACGTTAGTTACAATATTCAAAAGGCTTCCTGCCTCCTCAACAGGGCCTGGAGAAAAAATTGAAAGGAAACACTGAATACCATGATGGAGTTTATCAGGAATCTGTTATGATGCTAAGATCGCCATCTGTGGTTACAGCAACATTTATTCAATAATTAGTTGTAGTCAGTTTCAATCTGAGTTTAGCCCCGATTTTTCATTTACTAAAAGTCTTTGGGCTTAACTACCAAAAGCCTCAGATCAGAGGCAAATCAGTCCACACCCCCCCCTCCCCCGAGCCACACCGCTGCCTGAACTGTTCAAAGATGTGATCTGGGAGACAAGTCGGTGCATTGCATCAAGCAGAGGCTGTCAGATATTCCACACTACATTTCATCATTTGGAGTGTTTGTGACCAATAACAGGCAAGCAGCAAGCTACGGCTCACATTAGCTCAAGGACACAAGACAAGGGGGAAAAGCGGAAGAATCATAACACCAGCAAAAAAACATCAACAAACAATGCCGTGAGAGAGGCCGTGTCATGTCTCCGCGGGGTGCAGGCACTCACCCTCAGGGACAGGGCAAAGAGCCTGAACACGAGGAGGAGACAAGAGCACAACTGAAAGGAGCCAGCTGAGGCGGTTTGGGGATCAAATCAGGATGCCTGGATGCTTCCCTATACAGACATTAGAAGCACATCCAACTGGGATATGAAGACTAGAACATGCTGGAAGGATTGTAAATCCCATCTGGCCAAGGAACATTTTCACATCCACATGGAAGAACTGGAGAAAGATGTGGCCAGGGTGAGAGACATCTGGATTACAGTGCTCAGGATGCCACCAAACCAGGCGGTTCAAATGGATGGATGGATAACACGCAGTCCAGAGAGGAAGGAAAACATGACGGTGAAAACTACGGTGCAGGAAGTGAAACTTATCCATATTGTCGTTCTTTTTTTGGAGGGAATCTTGGGATTCAGTGTACAAGCATATACTGTTGAACAGCTGCTTGAAACGTACGGGTGAGCTCCCTTACGACACTCGAAGGTTCCTCTGCCAACGACGCAGACGCAAACGTTCTGTGTGACCATTGTGTAAGATAATAGTGCAACATCTCGGCGTTGCTGTTAGGTTCTTTTGTACTGCAACGTTTTCAGTGGTCCAAACCAATGTGTTTCCCTTGGCCAAATGACACAGATGTCCCTAAATGGACAATTTTTCAAATACAGCTCTTTTTATGTCTCTGGACTATCAGTTGAACGCTAAACACATTTCCCACGTGTCACACTTATTCTTCACCAACATTATCATAAATCCATTTAAAAGCTTGGTCGTTATTTTTACGACATAATAAATTACATTTATTGCATTACAGTTTTGCCAAATTACTTTTGACCCAAAGCCAGAGTTTAAAGATTTAACTTGAATGAGTGAAGTAGTATGTTACTAATAGTACTTGTAAAATGTTTTTGTATTTTCTGGTATTTTATTTTGTTTTTTTTATGAAACACCTATCCCTTGGACTCACTGTCAAAACCACCACGCCCAACAAAAAGTGAATCCAGGTTATTTATGTGAAGTTATTTATATGTAGTTACCATGGAAACTAGTAGGTCATAGTGGAGCAGATAGCTGAATAATGCGAGTAGTTTGGAGGGAACCTAAGAGGGAAAAAAGCAAAGCAAATTTGCATTCAGCTGAGAGTAACAGCTGACTGAGTGAGTGTGTATGTGTGTGTGTGTGTCTGTTGGCGCGCTCTCTGCAGGAAGACACACGGCACACTATTGTGCAACCAACATCATCTCGCTCACTGATCGAACAATTAGCTGATTAGTCAATCAGTTGACTGACAGAAAACGAACTGA
The DNA here is from genome assembly GCA_900303265.1 of Brotula barbata. Taxonomy (NCBI): domain Eukaryota; kingdom Metazoa; phylum Chordata; class Actinopteri; order Ophidiiformes; family Ophidiidae; genus Brotula; species Brotula barbata. The sequence goes on along the minus strand of OMNV01010848.1, from coordinate 11,608 downwards.
TGTTATTAATTACGTGTGATGGTGAGACAACCAATTGAGATTTGTTTGAATGAGAATTTCTCGCTGGGAGCTTTTGACTTTTGGTGCGTGAGGAAATCTTTATCTTTAAAATCAGCCTAATACTGCCCATTCTCTTGGCTCCGAGCTAAAAGTGGAGTTTTAGGAGCTGTAGGTCGTCCAGCGCTCAGGGGGACCTTAATCTGTAGTCGGGTTCTCATTGATCTGTGCTTTGTGCAATTTGACGTTGCAAATTGAAACATGGGCAATAGGAATTTTAAAATTTTGAAGAAAAAAAAAAACCGAAACACTTTTTCACTCACACAGATTACGCATTGGTGTATATTTCAAAGGTGTGGCGTGTCAAGGAGTGATATTTTTTCTTGAATTTAATCCATTTAGTTGCAGCTGCACTAGTTGATGGCCATTGTAGCCTAAACATTCGGTTGTCAAAAACACCATGTCAATGCCAGACAACGACTAAATGGTGTAAAGCTCACACTACGTTGACTTCATCACATATCACCCGCGCTGCCTGTCTGTAATTGCCAGCTGTTTTATAAATTTGGATATGTTTGTGCAAAACCAGAACGGAAACACAACTTGTTAGTGCTTCCCCACAGGGTTAAGACCGCTGGTGTCAATCAGGGTGTAGGAGAGTAAAAGAAATAAAAGGTTTTCTTTTCAAACTTACTTTCTAGCAACATTAATCCTGGATGTTTAAATTGAAAGTCGTATCCCGCACGCACTTATATGTTTACTTTTGGGTACATGAATTTTATAGGAGTAGCTCATAAAGCGCGGTGTCAAATTTAACGTGTTGTTCAGGGAAAACCGTCACGCAACTATGTGGGCTCGTTCATAAACGCCTGTTACCACCTGTTATCCTGCCGCTTTACTGCTGGATTTCCTTGTTTGAATGTGAGTAAAGCTACAGTCATCGGCAAACACTGTCACACAAAAAAGAAGACCTGTTTCAATCTGACAGTAAATTATAGCTGGATGAACTCTGAAGCGCAATCAGGTTCATCATTCCATCGATTTGAACGCAGAGTTTTGCCCTGACCTCGGACGCTTCCTTGTTGTACCTCTTCACCTCTCCGTTCTACGTCTCTCTCCGTCATACACACATCTATAAGTTTTTCTCCTTACACGTGTTAAATGAGGTTAGCCCTTGGAATTCTTAGGGTCTGAATCACCCCAAGGCCAACAAAGTGTAAAAAGCCTTACTAGCACGGGCACATCAAAGTAACTGTAATTGTAACTGTAACTGTATATTCGTGTCTAATCTAACTAAAGACCTTGACGCACCAATCGAATGCTACAGTTTGGAATCTGCAGACTACAGACTAACAACTAACTCACAGTCAGGGCCCTTGGTCGGTAATGAAGCACATTTTTTACATGCAGGGCACATCTTTTATACTCTGAGGTCAATGTTCAGGAAACTGGGAAACAAGCTCGTACGGAAAAGCAGCACAATTATTTTTTGGGGCGGCTTGCACCTTAAAGGATTCACTGACAAAAAGAGAGGACGTTAGAGTCATTTTATGACTGTCGGTAACAGGAAAAAAAGGTAAAATATGAGAAGCTGCGTAACAGAGAAAATGAGTAAGATATAGATAAATGTTGGAGCCCTGTTTGAGCCAGATGTGATCCCAGAGGTGTTCATTTACGTACAGGGACTGTGTCCATATTTAATCTCTCTCTCTCTCTCTTGGTGTTTAATTCTATACTGAATAAAATGTTTGTGGCTGCCATTTTGAAGACATCAAAGACACTTGTGCATCTCGGCTGTCCTCCGTCGGATGTCATCAAATGTATATGACCGATAGAAAATGTCTAATAGCACCACAGATGATACGATGAAAAGTTAAAATGAATCAATCGATTAAATCGTGGATTTAGAAGCTAGTCGTCTAATTTGTGTTAAGAAATAACGAACTCATTTTGATGTCCCATCTTTGTGTAAAGGTCCAGGTAAGCATTTAGCAATACTTTATAAAATATATGTCCATGTTTCAAGTATCCACAAGATTGTAAAGGCATCACTATGTTCACTGTGTTTGTGTCTTTAAGAGAAGCTGTTAATAATAAGGCGATACTACAATTATATGAACATCTCTTTGTCAAATACCTTTGCTTCGCCGATGACAGCGTGTCAAATCTGAGCTGTCGATCGTTTCTCTTTTCTGTCTCCAGCAGGTATTTGATGATGTCACGAGATATCTATTCTTTTTCACATTAATGTTTTCCTGTGAAGATTACAGTTTTATGTCACTGAGCCAGCCACAGATGCTAAGCTAAACAATTAACACTATGTGCATTGAAACCTAGTTTTAATGGTGACAAACACAAGCTAAAGTCGTGTGCTTGCTGACACGGACAGACAACAACCTGAAACCTCCGCCTGCCAGTCAGTGCAGTTTTTTTGTTGTTGGATATATTAAGAAGGGCGGCGCTCAACACGAGCTCGGACCCTCTCCAGATTTGTCTCGTTTCGCTTATGTCCATGCAAACCACGTTAGACGGACGATCTCTGCCGTCCGTCTGCTGGTCAAACAGCTATGACCTGGACGGCTGTTTGAGGCTTTCACACTTTACAACAGAACAATATCCAATCTGTACAAAGGGCTCTGGTGGCGTGGGCATGTTTGTCTGGGACACGGGGAAAAAAACAAAGAGGAGATATGAACCAGCAAGTCCAGTCTGAAGGCTTACCCAGTGCCAGAGCGCTCTGTGTCCTCGGACTCCTTTGAGGCCGCGCTGTACGTCTTCGTAAAGTTCCTCGGACAGCTTCCTCCTCCATCCTCCGGGCAGTGTGGGATTCCACCTGTTACGTGTGCTTGCTCATTTATGGCTGACGCAGTTGCTGGATGATGATGCATTGCACATAAAAATAAAAATAAGAATAAACTGATGGATGGATGAACGTTTTTTTTGTCACAATAAACTGTTTTTTTTTTTTTCTTCTTCCTGCCTGTCTGAAACAGTAACTACAGTAGCTTCATCTACACAGCTACATTAACGGGGTGGTTTGAAATGCGTGTGTTGTGTGGTTATGCTTCGAGATGTTTTATTTTATATGTATTATGTCGTCTCTATGATGATATGATAAACTGAATTATTGTCGTCTAAAGGCCCAACCTGCCCGAGTCATTTTTAGAGTTGACCAGCTGCTTAGGATTCCATTGCCAGCTGGGGGCCCACAAATGAACAAATGACACAACTTTGTAATTGAATGACTCATCCGAGTCAAATTGTTGTGTGTGGCGCCGAATGTGTAATTTGATTGTATTTCTAAATTTCTACCTGCAGTTATTCTGCTCGTTTCACCGTGTTGGCTATTTAAAGATGATCTTGCTTAAGTGCTTCAGTGCGTTGTTTGTTGTGTTACTTTTTCGGTGCAACACACTTCTAAAGCTACCTGTGTTACCCTTTATCGGCACATTTATTTGATTCTTTTTTTATCGTGTGTGTGTGTGTGTGTGTGTGTGTGTGTGTTTGGGGGCAGGTAAGTGGGGTTGTATACAGAGAGAGAGCAGTCAACCACGACGTCAGTCACTCCCTCCATCACCTAGTTTTCTCTTCGTGACCTTGACCTGAGTTTGGTGATTCTTTGACAGCACAGGTCCTTGTTGGCACCAGCTGTGCCTACACACAGCGACGAACACACACAATGTGGGTTACACAGAGGTTGAAAAATCAACAGTTCAAGTGACGTAAACGCACACCGAGGACTTGTGCTGCATGTCAGTGACCTCTGTTCCTGAGATACACCGAAAAAAACCTCCCTTTTGGCTTCAGAACGTGACTACAGCTTCAAATATACTAAATGTTCACTGTGATAAGACCTCATTGAACACAATGAGGAAGTCTTAGCGCATGAATACATTAGACTTAAATTGAACTTAAACACACCCAAATACAGTGCGAGTACTCTTCCTTGGTCAATCGGTTACTACGGACTCTAATGATTCCTTTTAATGGCGTGGAAAACTTCGAAAGCCACTTCAGCACCACAATCTCCTGTCTATTATCTGCTTGCTCAGCAAACCATCCTTATTTTACCATTAGATTGCTACATTATCCTGCTTCTATGTGACTATCATCACCCAGGAAGCTCTGAATCTCCACTGGAAGCCGTGTATAGTCGTGCGAGATATTGAGGCTGTTTGGAACATACTGAACGTCCAGCGAATCACTTTAACAAGAATCTAAGGCTTAAAGACAAATAAATGTGGGTTTCATTAATTGTGCTGTGTCAGCACAATACGTATGAATGGTGACTGTATTGTCAACCCAAATTCATCGCTTAATAAATAATGAGTTGGGTTTTTCTTTTTAGTAAGACAACTACAATTTAAGACAACTACATCTTTCCCGTATTACAAAGTCACCGCTGTACAAGCAGAGCGTCCAAATAAAACTGCTGTGTTATGGCTTTGGGCATGTGCGACGACAGGACACTCGGTCTAAAAGGAACACAAGAGTTAAAAAGCCATGTTGACAGCCGCCGCCCCCAGAGGCCACGCTGCTCCTTTCATCCCGCCGGTTTGAACTTTTCACTGAGTGACCGAGCAAACCGCTGATCCACGCTGCTTCCTGCTGCAGCCAAGAAAAGAGCGCTCCTACACAACAATGTGTGGATAAACAAAGCAAATATATACCATATGCATACACTTAGCTGTATTAGTGGAACGTTCTGTAGCCCTTTCCTCCTGCGCACGCTTAATCCGGTCTAATGTATTCTCCTACGTTCTCTGGGCGTTCGTGGCGTTCCCACCATGTGAGAACTGTAGCTGCCTGTGTCTGTTTAGCACATTGACTCAGCAGGGTCATGGGTTCATTGGCTCAGGCTCAACCCCTAACAGCCTTTTGAAATCATTAAGTAATGAAGTGAGTGCCATTCAAATATAAATGCATCCACAAGCCAAGATCCTTTCATGTTTCAAACCATAAATACTCTTGAATTTTCCTCAGAGCCACTATACCTATCAAAGCCATTCCCAACATCTGTTCTCCCCCTAAAAACTCAAGGGCGACCGTGGGCCAATCGCTGTAGCTGCGCAACAAAGTGTTTCTTAATGCAGAAGATACAAGCTTGTTATTCTTACGTTTTCTTAATCTGTTAATTGACGACCGCCTCATCTGTCAAAGGTGCTTGCTCAGAGCGGCGGAGACTACGCGAGCGGTGATTTGTGTTCGATTCGGCTCGCGAGACTCGCACGCAAGCGCACATTCGCGCGGAAACGCACATCGCATAACACCCAGCAAGATAAGCGAACCCCCGAGATATAAGTCTCCTCGCACTGAGAGCTGCCACACTGACCTTGGCACATATATCCATAACAGGCTCCTCTCCATCCATCCATCCATCCATCTCCCTCTCTCTCTCTCTCTCTCTCTCTCTCTCTCTCTCTCTCCCTCTCTCTCTGGAGTGGCCCGTGGCCTGCAGCTTATTGGGGGGCCTAGAGCCAGCTTCCCATCTCAGACAGGCCCTAATCTGGGAGGCAAATGATAAGGCTGAGGTTTACAGGAGGGGCTTTGCTCGCTCGCCAAAATTTGCATTTAAAGGCCCTCAAGTAATCTTTAGGCTTATTTAAATCTCAGCAAGACACTCGCAGGAGCGATGGAGGAGGAAAATTCTGCAGATCCACCTCCAGTGCTTCTTTCCCATGGTAGACCAAATCCTCACAATAAATGAGAGAGCATGTGGATTGCTTTGCCGTTCTCACAGCAGCCTGTCTGTGTATTATCAATGGCATTTAATTGACTGAGATTTTTTTTTTCTTTCTCCCCTCTCTCTGCATCCAAATAAAAGCGGCACACAGGACAAAAGCATTAACCATCATTGTAAAGCGGTTTGTGGAAAAAGCCTGGAAAAAAGAAAAAAGAATGCAGGCTCAGTTGACGTACAGTTTCTATGCTACATTTGAGTTCTTGTTTGTGTGTTTGGATGGCTGGTACATTGAGTAGGTGTGTTACGTGTCATGTCCGCCTTTGCAAGTCACACAGCTTGTTCCTCCTCCTTCAAATTTACAGTCGGGTCTCTATTATGTTTGTTATTCAAAGTATTCGCCGTCAGAATTATTTGTTCTTTTGACAAAAAGCCAACAGAATTAAAAACACAACAAAAGCACGGAAAGGCTCGCCGACACGCGAGGAGAAACTCTTCGGTCCTGGTTTTTGTTTGCGTTTGTCTGTATGCATATTTTCCCCTGCCGCTCTCGCTACAGTAGGTTTGGCTGTCAGCATATTCGCGAGTTTACCGACATCACATCCTGCGCCGTGCGTACCATAACAGCGCCGTGCTTCTGCTCGGCCGGTTCGCGTCAGCATCAGGGGGCTATTTTCAGGATGAGGCTGCACGGTGCATCCTACGCATCCAGAAGGGATTTGAAAGTTTAATCCTCACCTTTCCAACTGAATGTATGTAATTTGGTTTGACAAACACCGGCCCCACAGGGACGTTCTCTTCATTAATACTTGACAATGTGCCTCGCGTCCCAGGCCTGAGGAGATGCAGCGGTGTGACGGACGAGAGCATTAAAGTGACCCAGATTCAATCTTTCTTTCTTTACGTCCGTGCTCTTAACACCGCGCCGAGCACCTGAGATACAAAATTCAATCGAGAACACAACACAGATAGAGTGTTTACAGCCTTTATAACGGGCCGCGCTGCCGAGATGCGATCTGATGATCCTCTCGCACTATAATGTACACTAAAATATTCAGGAGCGCGTGGAGGTGTTGGGAATCTTAACAAAGATCGGTGTGACGCTTATACGCAATATTGTCCTGACAGAGTGCGCAGTTGTTGTTCATTTCGGCTTATTTTCATAACTTTTTTTCGTCGGCGTCGGGCCGAGTGTTGCTGCACAAGGCGTTAACGTGGAAAGCTTTAGACATCAGGGGAAAAAAAATCAACTCTACAGAGGGAAATGAAAATACAAAACACACACGGTTTACATTTTGAGCAACAATAAGACCGGTGGATCGCATTAAAGTTCTAAACCTGGCATCATATTTAATATTCTGCCTGATTTTCTCTTTTGGGTAACTTTTCACAGCCTTAAGACAGGTCAAATCAAGCTCATGCATATAAAAGCCATCGCCCCGGGCAAAGATTTAACCAGCCCGAATGAGTCTCACAGCTCCGTGTACTGAACAAAACACACCCCTCTGCCAGTCTAGTTCTGAGAAATATGAGGCAATACACGAAAGCGGATCTGGACAGAGGCCCCCCTCCACCTCCTGGACTAACCGTTAGCCTGGCTTCCTCCTCGCACTGTGGAGACCCTGCTCAGTCTTCCGTGCCACAGCCACTTCCTGCTGGCTCTAAACAATGCAGTCTCCATTTGGGCCGCCGTAATGGCTGACTGCTTGACATAACCCTTGTCAGAGAGAGCTGTGATAGGTGACACTTGACAGATGTGTAATTGCTGGAAGAGCTCACTGACAGGTGGATGAGCTTAAGGACACCTGATATGCTTCTGAGGCTGTTGACGGCGGGGATTACACCTTTAAGCAGCACCAGCTTCCCCCCGCCTGTTGTTCCTTCTTTTTTTTTCTCCTCGTGAAAAACTGTATAGGGAGAATTATTCAACACGAAATAGGCTTGAGACAAGATATGAGCCAAGTGTGAGAGGCAGAAAGGTTAAGTCCGCTGTAATAGCTTGTGTTTAGTACAGCCGGATGTATATTCTCTGTCAGCTAATGTATGGCTTCCCCATCATCCAAGCGGGCTTGTAAAGCCGGCGCTGAGGCGTGGTAGCTTTCCCTCGGGGGTCAGCCCAGGTGATGTGGTACCAGGAGCCAGAGATAACACACCGCCCCTATAAAAGACAGGATGTGAGATAAACATTCAATTCTTGATTAAGGGCTGGGGTGTGGGCTGCCTTGTGTGTGGGAGGTGGCACAGTCATAGGGGTGGAACAGCGTGATGTGGGTGGGGGCGTGCGTGGGGATGTGGGGGATGTTTTATGTGCAAGACTGTAATGCAAATCAATGATCTCCTCCAGTGCAGAGCAGAACAGCACAATGCCTGCACACCTGTCCATCATTCAACATCTCCTGTTCCACCTCTTGAAGCTCAGTGGAGAAAAAAAAAAAAGAAAAGAAATCGCTTTAGCTCACAGTCAAGGGGTTGAAAGGAGGGGAGGGGAGGCACGGAGCTGTGCTTAGAGGCCCAGACGTTCACTTTTCTTTTTCCTCACCGACAAGACCGTGTTATTAGAAGTGCAGTTACTAAATTGCGAGGAGACAGAGCCATGCTTTTGGATGTGACCTCAATTGCACTGGTATACTATCTCAACCAAAGTCTCATTTCACAGAAAAAGACAGGGAGAGAGAACAGAGAAATTGACAATATCTGTTGTGCCATCATGCATAGGGACTGTATAGAGATTTAGTGATGATATCGGGGGGGTGGCTCCAGCTACATCCCACAAGCTCAGCTCAGTTCATTGGGGGGTATTTTCACTTATAATTGGGGTAGCTTTCATCTTGCCTGCCAAAAGGCGTAACAGTGAAGAAGAACACCAAGAGGGAGCTATCACTTCCCCTATTTCCTGGCCCCAGACAAAGGCATCCAGGCAAGCAGCCTGCTGAAGATGATGTATTTCTGATCAAAGAGCCTGGAGTTGTCAGCAGCCCGGGCTAGCACAGCAACCTGATTGCTCCTGGATAGATTTGTCCCTTTGATCAGAGAAGACTCTGACTGCAGGCACTGTTTATGCAAAGAAAAAGACGGCAGGGAGAAATCCAGTGTTATGTGGAAACAGTCGTTGGGCTGCAGAAAAGGACTTCTGCTCCAGGACAAGTTGGCTCGCACAATAGTATCTGTTGTAATTACTGCTAATGAGATAACACTGCAAAAAAAATGGCTTCTTCGCAACTTGTTGCTATGTTGCTTTTGCACTGACGGCATAATTTTAACTTCTGTATTGCTACAGATAAAAATCAGTGTCTGATTACAACCACATACATCAGATATAAGAGTCAGATAATGTAATGTAGTTGCACGAGTGGTGTTTTTACAAAGTGATCAGCTGGTTACGCTATGCAAATACCGTACACATAATGCAAATATCCACCGGCGATGAATTTATGTGGACTTTAAAAACGGAAGATAATTTTGTCGTAACATATTGATGTAGATTCTCACGGCTGCAGTTAAGATGAGTCCGACGAACGTTTTATCAAGAAATATTAATGTCATCAGTGTGGTGGATTGCAGCAACAAACCCCACGGTGACCTCAGCCATGTTTTGTCTGAAGTGAGCAGTCGTTTTGAACCCAAGTACACCGGTTCAAACACTGAAATGTCAAACACACTTGAGTTTAAACATCCGTGGAAGGTTACGGCGAGGTGTGAGACACGACGCGAGCCTACGGCTGCGAGGTTTGGAGGCTCGTCGTCGACGATTTATTTAAGTGCATAATTTATTGTGGTACACATTAATTTCAATTCTATCTTGACAGTATCTACAGTGCATAAATACATATTTAATCACCGCTGTCATTTCTACAAAGGCAGAACGTTAAAGGAGCCAACAAAAGCCCGTTCAGCGTGTTGGAAAAGTTCAGGTCGCAGCTTTCAGGGGACACGGACTGTTTTATCTGTCGTGTTAAACATTAAAAAGCTACAGCGCGGCGCGTCTCCCACAGAGGGACGTCAAAATCAAGATGAATTCACGGACGCGAAATACCTCATCGCGGGTTTTGAAATGAGGTTTTTTCATCTTTCTTTATTTTGGAGTGTAGCTGACAGGTGCCGTTTAAAGGTGTTGGAAGTGCGCGTGCACGTATGCACACAGTTTACGTCGGTGGAAAGAGGTGAGCGGTTATGTAAGCTGTGATTAACATATCTGACGGCTGCATTTGGGTCAAACAGTGACGGGTAATTCAGGTCACTTCTGACAGCTGATGAAAACAGGAATCATCATGGCGGGCGGTGGGTGTAATTATGTATTTATGAGTGGAAGAGGACCTTGGGGGTGGCAAGCAGAAGAGATGAGCACACAGTGAGGAGCGCCTGAGTGCCGCGTACGTTGCCTTGCTACTGTAGTGACAGCTCATTTCCCTGTGTGGATGTTTTTCTCAGCTCGCCGTCAAGCTTTTGTTAGTCCCACCAGCTTACTGTACCTGCCAGCCAAGCCTTTTATGGACAATACGGGAGGGTTAAGTGTTGTATTATTAACCGATGAATGCTCTGCCGAGACCCAGGCCATGGGAAAGGAGAGCGTTGAGACATACCCAGAGGGTTGCTCTATGGCAGCTTGTTTGGGTTGGGAGAATCACCGCTGGGGTTTGGGCTGATTTAAAGATGCATTTGAGGTTGAATTACAGCATACAGGTTTATGCATATATACTGTACGTACATCTACCTCCTGCACCATAGATCCATAGTAACCTTTTGTTCTGTATGCTGCCGGTGCTGCACAAGTAGGTTGAATTCGTTTTTTTTACACGGATGTTGCATTGTAATTACGGAGCACCGCCGTGTATATTTATGTACATAACATTTAGATCTGTATCTTACTGTGTCTTCATTCTGTCATGGTTCTCCAATCTACATTTAAGAGGCTCTATATACAATAGACTTGGGATTAAAAAAGCGAGGATGGATCAAACTGGATGCAAATAACCCCAGAGTTAAATCAAAGCCATCTTGAATCAAACCCACAGCAACACGCTCTTCTTGCTTCGTCAATCCACTGTGACATTTGTGATACGGGCAACACTTCCAATCTGTGGCTGCCTACTCCATTGGCCATGTAAAGTTTAATGAGCACCTTTTGTGGAGTGATATGAATAATGTATACATTACGGAGCTTTAAAGCGCCTATGGTGCATCTGTCTCCAGGATGGACGGATGCCATGGGGAGGACCAATGAAAATTAAAAAGCCTGAGGGAAAAGAAGGGGAGATAGAAAGAGGGAAAAGTTGAAGGGAGCCACATTAATGTGAAAGCGTCAATGTGCCACTTCTAATGCAGAACAGAAATCTTCAGCGCATACACACAGAGCATGCACCCCCCCTCCACCCTCATGCACAATCTATCTCTCCTCCATTCGGTGGATCATCTGTTCTCCACATAAGGAACTGAATGCACACGGGAGGGCATGGGAGGGAGAGAGAATGATTTCTTGGAAATTCTGGAGAATGTGGCAGGTGATGGGAGAGAAGAAAAAAAAAGCGTAAAAAGTCGGTATAAAGCAGACAATCCTGTTCCTGCACTCCTGCAGAGAGCACTGATCTCTGATGTGAGGAGATGGAGACGCAGTTTCAGTCTGAACGACAAGCTCGCTACAGCCAAGGCGTGAAAAAGACTCGGAGTGCAGCAGAAAGTACACGCTGGTAAAGTTAGGCAAGTAAATAAATGATTTGATTGGGGGCTATTATAAAAATGAATCTGTTCAAAGGCGGGAATAAAAAAGGTTAATTGTTACTTGCTCCCCGTGCTAATTTTTTCCTTAGAACATAGGATGAAAACCTTATTGAAAGAGAAGTACCCGAGCCTTTAACCTCGAGGAGCATTACAGCCATAGCTCTTCCTCTCCCCCTCGCTCCGTCCCATCGCCCTCAGCCAAGAGCCCGGTGACCA
>OMNV01010847.1:8375-78654 GCA_900303265.1 Brotula barbata | reverse complement strand
TATGACACCACAATGAGTCACCATCACACACCGCTAGGGTGCTTTTCTTCAAGGTCAATTGACACTTTCAGAAATAAAGCAGCGAATGACGAGCAGACATGTCCAGGTGTGACGACTGCTGGGAATATAAGAAAACCATAGAGTGAGAAAGCACCCAGGCATGTCCATGTCTTGCTGCAGTCTCAACACGATACGAATCTGAAGAATGAGCCCGTACTTAGAAAACAGTAACGGGGTCTCCATGCTATAAGGCAGCAGTGCATTAATAACACTTTGACATAGACAAGGGCATGTCATCAAATATTTCCTGGAGGTGAAATGGCCTTTATAATAGAATTAGATGTTAATATATGGGATTATTAAATATTTACATCATCTACATCTGCACCGGAAACAAAAATGTTCCTTACGTCAGCTGTTTATTGTATACATGGGAACTAATCACAACATGTTCATTTGGTCTGCAATCCAATAATCTTCATTGATTTCATTACAGATGAGAAGAAGAAAAGAAAGAACGAAGGGCACTTTATTGATCCCCGTAGGCTAATTAATTCTCTGCATTTTTACCTATCCTCAATTCCTCAATGAGGAGCAGTGGGCAGCACACAGATGCACATGCTGACACACACACACACACACACGCACAACGTGACCGGGGAACAACTCTAGGTCTTCCACCTTTGCCTTGGTCAGGGGCAACCGCAGGAGTGATTAGCCTAACACACATATTTTTTGATGAGAACAGTGTGTTGACTGTTGTTACAGTAATTTAAACAGAATATTAATGTGTCGATTATTGTGTCGTTTGTTCAGATGATATTTGATAACATTAACATATATTTGCTGTTTTTCAAATGTGGTGAAGCATCGCTGAGGTTCTGTATCCTGCGGCCAGGACTGGAATCAAACTTTATTGCTTTCATTTCCAAATGGAAAAGCTGTAATGAAAAATTAATGAGTCTGGTGTCTAAAGATAAATGCTCCAGGCAAACACAACAACAGAGGTAATTCACAGTGCCACAACCTTCACTTCTTCACCGTGGGAGTGTGTCAGTCTGAGTGTGTGTGTGTGTGTGTGAGGTAGTAATGTATCTGGGCGGACTACCTTTGGGAGAACTGCTGCACATCAGTAAATTTCAGAGTACTCATGATCTGGCAGTTCACTTTGGGGTATGACAATGATGCACAATAAGGGGCCAAAATGTGCTGTAACGGGATGACAAAGCCAGACTTCAAAAAGTGAACAGGGCGTGACTGAGCGCTTGGATGTTCGTCGGCGCTGTGGCAGACCGCCTGCTGGTGTGTGTTACCTGTCGGCTGTCATGCTTGGACGAGGAGCTGCTGTTGCTGCGTGACAGGGAAGAGATCTTCTGCGACATGGCTGAGCTCTGCTCCTCAGAGCTCATCTCCCTACAGACCGAGGGGCTTCGCGTGGCTGCCGGGAGCTACGGCCAGTACCAGGAACATCGCTTTACTATTCAAAGAAAATAGAAAAGAGATGGATGGGGTGGGTCGTGAGTGTGGGAGGAGGGGGGTCAGGAAATGAGATGGAGACAGGAAGACCATGTTAATACAAAAGCCCGTTAAAAGCCTTTTAGCTGCATCTGATGGGTTTATTATTATTAAAGTGTTTATTTTGAATGATTCATATTTTCCATCTCACAGTCACGTAGCTGCAGAGAATATGAGAGGGAAAATCTTCACTAAAACGTTAATAGATGTAAATAGAGATGCTACAGCAAAATGAATTAGTGAATTTACAAACGTTCATCTGTTGCCCTAATTGACAGTCAATCATCAAGTAAACTTAAACTCCCCACTCACGTTGAGGATATACAAAGAGTTGTTAAAACACCGACATCATGCTGTCTAATCTGAGCGGAGGTTGACAGCATGGACTACATATTGATGGACAAATAAAGGCCACGGATGCAGTGAGACATGACATCATCAGTGAAATGTGATATTGTCACTTCAGGAGAGTGTGAAAATGATTGGAGCTCTTCACAAAGGATTCTGTCGATTGGCACACTCCACACAGGCTCATTAACGCTATGCACCGAGTTTACCACATCAGCACATGAAGCCGCATGTTGCAAAAGCATTCTGAAGGGCAGTTTCTGTCATAGTACGGACGGCTGATTACATAGCACACACAATATGTGTTTGCGTAAATCACATAAGCCAGACAGGAACATACAACAGGCCGTTAGTTCTGCTTTACTGCAGGTACACAGCGGCACACTGAATTTTTGGCCCATTAGCTGGTGGATTATCATCAAGCTGTATTAGTGTGACCATCTGTGGGCTTCTGTCCAAGAAACCAGACAGTTTATAATGCAGTTATTCATGATCTCAAGTACTATTTGACATACAACAGAGGTTTCTGGGAGTGGTATGTTGTACACAATCTGTCTATTCTTGGCAGTCCAGTGGTGGACAAGATCAGTCTCATGTCATTTTCTGTCTCCGGTCTATCTCTGGACTGATTCTTCAGGTATTGCTGTGTGGAAAATAGATAGATTAGATAGGAGAGAGAGAGAGACAGAGAGAAATAGATAGATCCCCAAATCCTCAATATGAGAATATAGAAGTACAGAAATGTACCAAAATGTCCGAGTACATGTACATACACTCTCAAAGAGGGATGGAGTATTTAGCTTGATTTCATTATTCTCAAACTATAAAAAAAATGCACGAAAAACAAAATAAAATATTTAAACTGGGCTTTGCAATGACATTACTGGAGTCATTGTCACAGAATTTCTGCAATACCTCAAAAGACCACCAGGGATTCAGAACCACCAGTTACAAACCTCTGTTCTACAAGAAAGCAAGTGGCAGGACTTTCTGATAAGACACAGATCCTATCACATGACAGTTCAAAGTGAAAACAGATTGGGAGGTCTTGCAACCAGTTTCTCTATTTTGGGCTGAACTGAATCCGATTCGTCACACATTCCTGCTCCTGTTGAGCAACAACGAGGTTGATCACATGAACCGTTACCCCTCCCAAGCTTTGTCCTACACAGCAGTCACAGACTTTTGAGCTGGACAGACAAAAGCGTGGTCATCTGAAACCTCTGTCTTTTGACCAAGCCTTCGTAACCATCTTGCAGACCACAGGCCCTGTCCTACGCAAACTGGCAACATGCCCTGCTGCCACAGCCACTCCCCTTCTAAAATACGGCGGGAACAACGGATCAAAGTAGCATGACACAAAACAGACACAGACACCAAGACAGTTTTTGTTACAACAATTATAGTTGGCTGGAATTAACCAGTAAACACATCTGTCTGTCTGTCTGTCTGTCTGTCTGTCTGTCTTTCTGTCCATCCAATGCTGATATTAATACTGATGGATCTTCAGGTAAATGTCTGGGCCAAAGCCATGCGAGTTGTTCACCCCCTATAATTAATTCATCCACTTTCCGATGATCACATCAGTTGTGCACAGGTCTGGAGCATTGTCACCTCTTCTCAGGCTTTCATGCTTTCATCGGGGTGACAGCAGACCTTAGAGCTGCAGTAATTACTCTCTCACAGACGAACACACACTCACTGAAAAGAGATGAATAAATGAAGTAGGTGATGAACCTGTATTCCAAACGTGTAGTGTATTAAGGGTTAGGGTTACAGTATACATTTCTTTTATCGTCATCAACACACGATGAGAATCATCCGAAAAATACCACGAGAGTGCAGCCATTTCTTTTTTGGAGCAACACTGAGACTAATGCATGCTTTTATAACAGTTTGCTCTACTCTCATTCTCCCCCTAAGAGACCATTAAATCCACCACTGTGCTGCTCGAACAGACGAGGTCCAATTTAAGGCCGTACACTGGTAGGTGTTTGGGTATCAATTTAAAAATCCAGCTTTTACTGTGTTTAGACTTCCATTGCATGGTGATAAGGTACGTAAGAGAAACGCTCTCAAAGTACTCACAGACCAGGGGCCTCTTTAAACTGTAACACTCACAGGAACTAAAACTAACAGTGAGACTGCACACGAGGGAAATGGAAAGTGTACACACTTTTCACTGGGAGCTTGAAATAATATAATACTTCCACTATTGCTACTACTAATACTACTAGTACTAATAATAAGCTTTATTGTACAGCACTTTGATAACATAACTACAAAAGTGCTTTACAACAGCAAAAATAAATAAAATGCAGAATCCAATAAAATAACAATAAGATAAAATCATAAAAAGAAACTAAAAGTAATATAATACAAATACAAATGTGAAAAAAATAAAAAAAATAAAAATAGAATAGAATAGATTATAAGAACAGCAATGAATTAAGCAAAAGTACATTTTAAAAAGTTTTATATTATAAGTTTTTTTATTCCCCCTGTACTTTGACCTCACAGCTGGAGGTCCTGGGTTCGAGTCCAGCACGGACCGACCTGGGCCTATCCATGTGGACTATGTGGCAGCTTAGGTGAGTTGGAATCTCTAAACTGACTGTAGGTGTGAATGGGAGTGTGATTGAGTCGTCTGTCTCCACCTGTGAGCCCAGTGACAGACTGGTGACCTGTGTATATAAAATGGGTGGATGATTTCTCCTCAGCATGCATGGGTCACCACGGTGTTATTTGTTTTCCTAACCCATATTTTTTTGGTTATGGTTCTGTTTTTTTCCTGTCTATCAAACATTTCTAAAAATGCTATAAATAGCAGTCAATACATAAAAAGCTGAATGCAAATGAAATTTCATTGATTGATAAACTGGGGAAGCATAGACAGTTTATGGCTAACATCCCATAAGTGGTTGTGGCTGATGCTATAGAGCAGAGCAGCCGTGTCTGACACCACAGGCCGTTAATTGTAAAGAGCTGGATGCTGCTGGCAGGTATGGACTATGTTTGACCAGACTGTTAGAACAGAGAGACAGAAGAGACCACAACACTGCCAGCTGGATAAATACAAGCCACAGGGAAAGCTGTTTTGTCTTTAAAATGGGATCGCGTTCATATGTGATGTATAAATACAAAGACACACAGAAACGTGGATATATATGAAACCAGTTGAGCAATTTTGGCTAACACAGCCAAAATTGTTTCATGATGGCCACATTCAAATCAAAGATTTATATGGAGTTTGAACATAATTCTTGTTTTTACATTAAAAAAGACTAAACATTTAGTCAGACTTTAGTGAGATTGCACTGACGGTTACTTTAGCATGAGAGAATGCAAAGAGGCATTTTCCAGCTCTGTTGAGAAAATACAGAGTAGCACAGTAGAGGCGTCATCATTATGAAGCTTTTAAGAATCTTTGAAACTGCAATTTCTCAAAAAGACATAATTAGGCTGACTCAAGTTCTCGGTAGAATAATGTAAGCCCTTGCGTAAGTGAACGTCGACAACCCTGCGGGTCATGACTTTTCATGTAATGTCTTTGTTAAAGAGACAGCGATACATGCAGGTGCACTTTTTAAAGACACACAAAAGGCTCAAGAGGTGATGTACGTGTGTTGAACATTCGAGCAGTGTGTAGGTGTCATATGGCAGCAGCATCTGTTCCTTTAATGAGGAGTCAGAGGGAGAATCAGAGAGAACTGACCGACAGGCAGGAAGCCTTTACTGTCTGTCCAGCTCCTCTCACTCAGCAGCTCTGTCATCTTACGGGAAAACAGCTGACAAAGATCCCTCTGACCCAGCAGAAACTTTGCTGGACTGAGTCCAAAATATTCAACTTTTTTTTCTAAATCCTCTGGGGAGGTAAGAGCAGCAGGAGCAGACTGGAAGCGTTAAATGCGGAGCTCATCTGATGTATCAGCAGGCTGATATTTACTTATACAGGAGTGCGTCAATATCCACCCTAATCTTTTCACTTTACACCAGTTATCAGCTTCTCCTGCTGCAGTCTGAGTGAGCTGAGCTCCAAAATGGATTTCCAATATCAACAGGATTTTAGACCGCAAACATCTCTCCAAAACATTCACACACATACATGAAAATGTGTTCATACAAAATATAAAATACTAAATGCTTCTGTTGTATCAAAATAAACTACAAAACGGGCATGACAGTGGCTCACCTGGTGGAGCGCATGCCACATATCACAGTGGTGCAGGTTTGATTCCAACATGTGCCTTTTGCTGCACGTCATCTTTTCTCTCTGCCCTTTCCTTCCTGTCTATCTCTACTGTACCCATAATAAAACAGAAATAGCAAAAAAAGTATCAAAATATAAAACTTTAAATGCACTGTTTTGTGTGTTTCAATCACTATTTCACTTTTATTTAATGATTTAGCTCTAAATTGTCTATAACACACAATTAGCTAGCTAGCTAGCTAGCCTTGCCTTCTACAATCACATTAAACAAGCTAAGCGCAAGTGGAATGTCAATTAGATTAGATTGTCCATTAGATTAAAATTTTTTGCTCACTATTTCACATGTAAAAGCAACCAGATCATTCCTGTTTTCATTTAGAGTCCTATCTGATGGCTGTCACACATTGTTTGACTTACTTAGCCTCCACTTAGCGACACCACATGTGGTGCCAGAAACGTTTAGCTAGAAGGTTCTCTGGTTTTTTTGTCAAACGAACGCTATTTAAAAATGGTAAATCATACAAAAAAGACAATCATACAATTACAACTATACATAATCTAATCTAGGCAAAAAATTGTGACAGATGACAGAATGAATGAGTGAAAGTAGAGTAAGTGTTTTGAAAATACAGTACATAAATACAGAACCTAAAAGTATTATGATACAAAGTACTGTCTC
Organism: Brotula barbata; assembly: GCA_900303265.1. Classification (NCBI taxonomy): domain Eukaryota; kingdom Metazoa; phylum Chordata; class Actinopteri; order Ophidiiformes; family Ophidiidae; genus Brotula; species Brotula barbata. The sequence goes on along the minus strand of OMNV01010847.1, from coordinate 71,902 downwards.
TTTTTTCAAGATAATAAGTAGATAATGCTTATCTGTGCACCAAGCAAGTGGTTCATGTAACCTCTTTAATGTGTTGATTTGTTGACATTGGCTTCAATAATCCAGCATTCTTGAGAATCAGAATGCCCTTTATTGTCATTATACATTGTATAACGAGATTGGAGAATTTGGGGTGTAGTGCAAGGAGGAAGATCTGTAAAAAAACTATAAATGTCTGGTGGAGTTTTATAAAATAGTTTCATTTCCTGACATGGATTTCAAACCATTTGGTCCATTTCCTCTATTTTGGAACTTTTGAGTATTGTTAGGCACAGAGTGACTCACTGATAGATCTGAACTGCAGTTATTGATTTATTAATGTCTTTGGAACATGCACTAACTGGATTCACAAAAGCTGAAAGCCTTCCGTTGCATTCACGTTGCAGATGTTCTAAACTTCCACCAAATCAACATACAGCTGACAGGCGTAACTGGCAACTAGGCATCATTAGAATGTGAGTCACCACAAAACACATGTCATGTTCGAACGCCCACGGTGCAGCTTCACAGTCATGTTTACAAATGACGCACTAGAGTTCCTACGAAGCATCACTATTACACAAAGCAAATTCTAAAGAGCCTGAAACACACTCCCACTACTCAGAGACGAGTGGAAGCAGTTAGAGCAACTCTGACCTCACAAGGATAGCAAGACAATCTGGGGGGCTGCACACAGCTGTTCCAGAGATAGCGACGTGACCCCAGGTGAAAAATGAGTCATCTTAAAAAAATAGATCGAATATGTTGATATATAAATCATATATAAAAAACAAACCAAAATGTTAATGCAAAGTTCAGCTACAAGAATAGAAATTTATTCCAGCTATAAACCAACAAAGACGCAATGCCCCATGTTTATGAAATAGCTCATGTTTATGTATAAAACAAACAAAGCGGTGGAGAAGAATATCAGATTTGAAAACCGCTTTTGATTTTATTACAGAAATTGCTTTTAGCTGTTGAGAATTGCTTTTCAGCTTGAAACCCCTTTTGATAGGCAACAGGCCAGCTTGATCAAACAACATTATCAAAACTGCAGAAAATCAATGTTGAGGGGAAAATGCTCACAGCCTCTCACTGCTCCCTTCTGCTTCTCTCAGCTCTGAAACAATCAGACTAAACCTGACAAACCCGGTAAGCAAAACAAACACTTTCTTATCTGTGCTGCCCAGCAGACCTCCTCTGACAGCAGGACAAAGCTCTTTACCAGCATATCCATCCACCCATCCATCCATCCTTTCACCAACCCATCCATCCATCCACCCAACCATCCATCCATCATCCATCCATGCACCCATCCATCATCCAACCCCCACCCAACCATCCATCCATCCATCATCCATCCATCCACCCATCATCCACCCATCCATACATCATCCATCCATCCAGCCATCTATCTTTCATCCCTCCATCCATCCATCCATTTTCCATCCATCTATCATCCATCCATGCATTATTTATCCATCCATCACTTATTCATATATTTTCCAAACAACCATTATCCATCAAGCCATTCATCCATTATTTATTTATTTATTTATTTTTTTATCCATGCATCCATCCATCCATCCATCCAACCATTCATCCAACCATCCATCCAACTATCCATCCATTAGCCATTTTCCTTGATTATTTGACTTTGTTTTTCTGTGCAGGAAATAATCTTTTCAAAATCAGGCTCGATTAATTACGCTTTCTGTTTGCTTTGGAACCAACACACTGATTTAGAACATTTTCTAACAACTGCTATTCCCCTAGGGAGAAAAGCTGGACTGAGCAGCTCATTCGCTGCATCTAAAAGTTTCCATTTAAACACCAGTAATCTTGTTACAGCTGTGCATTAGCCTCTATTGCCTCTTAGTCTTGATATGTCATTACTAAAATGCAGACCAACTGGTCTAAGAAAGGGAAACAAAACCCTTATATGATTTAATTATTTTAACACTTTGGCCTCAATCTTTTTTCTTCATCAATTTTGTCAAAGAAAGCACCATGATTGAAATACCAGACATGTACTATATAAAAAATTGTTCTTCAGGAATGACAAGGAATTTTCTGATTTTTCAAAAAATTACATTATACAAATTTTAGCTCATTCAATGTCCAAAAAGTCTCACACAATCATTTCTACAGAGTGACGGCATCATCCATCTGATACATGCAGCAAAATCGTTTTCTCTCCAAAATACTTCTCTCCGATGTCTCACGCTTCTTAGTATGCAAACTCCGTACAACAATAATAACACCATCTACAATATAAGCTGTGGTCTGATTTGAGAGGAAGAGGAGGGATGAGAGGAAATCAGAATCTCATTGTGTCATGTGCATTCAGAGCAGATGTGATTAGAGTTTGAGACAAGATCCTTCAAGAGATGGTAATCAAAACAGTACCACGTCCCTCTGTCTGCATTCTGAGTCACGTATAGCACAGGCAGAGTAAAGAAAAATAAATTCCTGCAATTATTGCAGAGAATGTCAGTCAGTTTCTTCTGTGACAGTAATTAATCGCTTCTACCGCCATCAGTGTCTGTGTGTCCTTCCCAACCCTAATCGTAACATCTGTGAGTGGAGCAAACACAAAATATGATTTAAATGACTTCTGCAAGTCAGCAAATCAACAACCAGCGAGCAATTAGACCAGAGGAGAGACGAGCTTGCTTCATCCCTAGTCAGCTGATTGTTTTTTTTAGTTTTCATTTAAATGTCTGTGTAAAATATTTCATAAATCATATCTGACCTGACAGAGGACCGCCTGTGTGAGAACATTGTTGACTTCAGGAGAAGGCATCAGAGTACGTTAAGGAAGCGACCATGGCTGAACAGGTGCCAAAATCCAACTCCCTGACCGACTCAGTCCCCTGCATGTGAACGTCACCTCACAGTTTGTTAGCTTCCCCATGTTTAAATCAGTTTTTGTCTCTTGGTAGCTGTTAATCTTTCAATCATTGACTAACTACCACGCTGCTAACCCCACACCAGCACCAAAGATTCAGGATTGTGTCAATGTGTGCTCCTAATGTTATCGCCTTGATTAATATGGGATTATCAACAGGTGAAATCACCACATTGGAACAGTTGCATTTCACATGGAATTATGGGAGCGGTTTTTTGCCAACCTGCTGTAGCCACTACTACGATTAAATATCAGAAGGGGGAAAAAAACGCTAAACTTTATCACTCCAATACTTTATGTAAAACTGCTCAGCTCTCTTCACCGCCATACTTCACTGATATGTTTTGAGCAGTATAAAATGGAAATTGCACGTGTCTCATCTTGACAGTGCCGCTGTCTCGACCCTATCAAAAACAGACTCTCGAGTCTCAGAGGGTGACAAGAGAGGGAGCAGGGCGAGATGAGCAAAAGACGGCTAACATACTTTGAATCCTTCCTCGCCAGATACATGTGGCTTTTCACTCATGCGTCCGACTGTCTGACATGTATGACAGGCGCTGTATCACAGGCTCTCACTAGCGTCACATCGTATCACGTTAATCAACCACATTGCCGACACTCCTACTCCTCTTCCACACCCCTGTCCTCCCTCTTTGCCTTTCTCTCTGCGTAAGAGGTCTTCTCCTTTGTTAGATTCACAGTGTGGGGGAGACTGACAGCCTCATAAGTCAACATCACTTTATTAGGATCGAGAGTTACAGCTTAACTTAACACTGATGAAAGAGAGCAAAAAACACATCTGTCCTGCTGACTTGGGGGGTGACTTGCAGTTGCTGCTCTCCAAATTACAAATGACAAAGGAAAGACGTCACTGCTTTGGAGGAAACATCAGCACAGCCACCTTCATTTTCATTTTCTGACACGTCGAAGCATGACGTCAGACAGACACATCACAAATTCACTGCTTCAAATACTGTTCAAGTGAGCAGCAGTATATTTAGACGCGAGATCGTCTCCCATTGCTTTCCATTTATGGACAGATAGAGATTAAGGGTCTGACAAGGAAGAGTTCCCGCACGTAGAGAGAATTAGTCGTTCATGCCTGAACCCTGAGTTTCTGTTAGATAATACACCACGTTGTCATGGAAGATACACAAAGCAGCCCAGAACACTAAGCTTCATCTCATTCAGACATTTGGCACATTTGTGTCTATTTGTAGAGTTTCATTAGCCTAATTTGCTATTTTGGCCCACATAAAGACAAACTGTCAGGATCGTAGAGACGGTTCTGAGGTTTTGTTTGTTTTGGCTCGACGTTACTGACAAAAGCATCTGATAAGCCGCGTTCAATTAGTATTGAAGATGATGTAAGAATCACAATCTCTAGTCCTTTTAATGTAGAAAATGTTAGAAAATGTTCAAAATGTTCAAAAATGGTTGATTGTTCCCTTTGGACCAATTATCGATGGTCTCTTTATGGCAGATGCTCAAAACTTTGTACATAATCCATAATCAGTGTTAAGGTTCAGCAAATAAATATGAGTAAGTTTTACATTAATCAATATAAATGTTACACAGCCTCTGACATGGGTTAACAAAAACAGATTACAGTGAAGGGGAAAAGACTTTTAAAATTCAATTATACATTATTTAAGCTGTCAGCCATTGACATGGTGAATATAGTTTGAATAATTCAGTTATGAACCAATATGGCAGAGCTATGTACAACACGTGAAAATGACCACAGCTGTATGTGGGAGTTCAGTAAAGCCGTGCCTGTGCTCCCGGTGGAGCGTGCTATTATTTTTAACCAAAAAGTATCTGATAGTACTGCCCATGTTTAAAAATTAATGCTGGGGTATGAATATAATTTTTCAATCGGGCAGGTTCTGAGGCAGCTATAAAAAAATCAGCCCTCCAGGCTCCAGAAAGCACAGCCTTTTCTCATTTCATGGGATGCATCTTCTGAAGGTGTCATCTGAAGATCACGAATGTCATCACTCATCTGGACTGTCCCATTTAAGAGGAAAAGTCAGAAAAATGTGGCCCTCACACATTTCCACCTTGAGAACCTTTATCATGTTAGTTTGTAGTGTAAACAAGCGAAGGTCTTGCAAAGAAATGAAAAATTTTGATGAGGTGTCCTTCAAGGATCCATCTAATGAACTGAGACAGTTTTTTTTTCTGGGACAAGAATGTTGGAGGGCTCATAACGCAATGACAGGGTTCCCATGTGTGTGATTGTGATTAGCCAGGAGCAACAGTTTCAAATGTGTGTTGGGTATTGTTGAGCGAGTCGGATAATAATGAATGGGAAACGGCGGTTAAAACCATAAATGTGAGCCCAACTGTAAATGATTCCACACCAGCTAAATACTGGATAGCAGTACTGTCTTACTTTGCTGGCACTGTCTCCTCAAACACAATGCTGCATTGCTAAGGTTAAATGGGGCCAAAGTAAGGAGCGATAAACTGATAAGAAGAGTCAGCAGTTAATAGAGATGTGAAAAAATATGTTGACTAAGCGACCCGCTTTCAACACGTTCTTCGTGTCGACAGTAAATGTAATAATCATCAGAGATTGTCTTTATAATTATTAAAATACACTCCTACAGCGAGATCATCACTCAAAATGTCCCGGCAAAGCACTGGAAAATGATCTCGAATCCCTGAATGAAATAAAACAACAGACAATGAAATCATGATCATTATCATCGGAAACTGTTACCTCTCGCCCACTTGTAAAGTAAAACCCATTCTCTAACTTCAGATTCCACACTGCCTCATCTACCTGTTCACTTTTGAAGCCTTGTGAATTATTCATGTACCACCCACGCTGAAAGACGCAACACCTGCACCGTGTACGAGAGCCTCGCAACAGCTGCTCTGCTGCTCCCGTTTATCCACTTCCTGCATTATTCACATGCTGTTTAGTGGATTCTCCACTAAAGGCAAATATTTCCTTTTTGGTACAGATCCAGGGATCCGTGCTACCCACGGACCCGTACATACAGCATATGTGAACCCAAAAGTGAACGAATGTCTACACTTGGTATGTTTACAGCTGCACACACTACATCCTCCCCATTCATTCACAGTGGGATGTGGAAAACACTCGTAACCCTCTCCTACCACCCCTTATCTCCATACTGTCCCTTTGTACACACTAGTGACCAATTATACCCAAGAAGGCGTTACTAGGAGGTTACTGAGGTGCACGAAGGGGTCTACGGTGGGAAAAAGGGGTTACTAGATGGTAAGAGAGGTTCACTACGGTTTTACACCCTAGAAACCCTTTCATACCTCCATAAACACCCTTCACTCACTTTTGTGCCTTGTAGCCTAGTAACCCCTTCTTACCACCTTAGTCATCCCTTTGTACACACTAGTAACCACTTACACCGTAAAGGGTGTTACTAGGGTTTGAGGAATTGACGATCAAGCGGTCTATGGTGGTAAAAGAGGGACACTTTGGTTTTATAGTAACACCATCTTGCTACCATAGAGACCCCTTTGTACTCCCTAGTAACACCATCTTACCACCATAGAGTCCTTCTTAACGCACTTGTACCACCCCAGTAACCCCTTCATATCACTTTATTACAAGAGAACCTGAAGCATGAGTAGTTGACCTGGAAAACTACAGAAAAGGGGGGCTAAGCAGGAGCTTCGATGATGGATGAATTCAGTGGAATTTCTAGAGAACATGGCTGTGCATGTTTATTCAATGATGAAGGTCGATGCCAAGAGAGACCTAAAATTACTCGGTAGGAGATCCACTGCATCAGCACGACGTTCCAGCCTTTTATTGCACTTGGAATTACAGTTTTCTTTCTGCGTCTCTGCATTCCACAGATTCTACTAATTCCTCACATTCGTACACACCCTGCATCCAACGAGTCGAAGCGTTGATATGGGAGTAACAGGAAGTGGAAATTCAGGGTAAAACAGTAAACAAAAGACAAATCTGGACACATCTGGGATCACACACCTTCTTCCAAAACATTCTTAAAAAGCCCTATTTAGCCGTGTACATGTTCTAACACACACAGCCCATAACGAGCAGCACCTGAAGACACTCCACTGCTGCAGTGTTGACACAGCACCCACAGGAGCCGAGATATCACGTGTGTAAGCAGGAAAAAGTACAGTCAGGGAGGCCAATGTTTGTATGGACCTATGTCTCTATAGGTTTCAACGCATTCTTCTATAACAAGCAAAGTAACAGGCAAACATTCGACTGGACAAACCCAAAAACGAAAGTCTGGCTCTAAGTTCATATACTGTATGTGTGAAAATGGACTGACAGGGTCTCAGCAAGCTTGTCAAAATGAGAAAAAAGTTTCCAAATGTCATATACAGTATGTCCCAACATATCGAGAATAAAGGTAAATCTAAGAGAAATTAAAAATGCCATTACTTTAAAAAAAGTAAAGGTAACTGTAATGGGTGTTGGGATATTTTTGATGTTTTTTTAATGCTTTTTTCTATTAGGGATACAAGATTATTAATGTTGTAGTGATGTGACCAGCCCAAAATCCTTCAATTAACCCTGAACAGTTTGCCTACACAATTACCAGATCATTTGCAGGAAGCAATGAGAAAACACATCATTGCTGCAATGACACACAGATAATACAGGAGAAAGCTTGTCACTTTCATCATAAAGGCACAATTTCATAATTTTGGATTTTTAGGGGCTTAGCTCTTGCAACATTCATCATTGTAGTAAAGTATGAACACGGTGGACTTATATTTCACAACTTGCCTTTAAGAGGAAGAGGATGAGGGCTCTGTGTTACTATGGAAACTGATGAGATCTCTGGGTGTTTTAATCATGTTTGATCAAATCTTACAGCAATCTTACAGAGGAGCCTCAATTAGGAGGAATTAAGGCAATGATGAATTTATTCATGCTTGGTTTTTTTTTTTCTGTTTTATAAAATAAGCACAGGTTGCTTCAACTCTCTACTTCAAAAGCCTGGTCAGCACTCCAAGTATTGTGAGAAGACTAAAAAAACCCATAGTTTCATGCATTACTGTCAAAAAAATAAACACATACAACAACTTTAAAACTGATTTTACGAATTTAACCTGATGCTCTTACTGCTCTGTACTGAATTGTACCAATCAAGGGAATACTCACCTTGACAGAGAGGTAAAGATGAGGGCAGAAGCAAGATGTGTAGTTTATAAAAGGAGGAATCAGCCAATGACAGAAGAATTCAATCACAGGATGTCTGTGGCGCGCACACGCAACGTCCCGCACTGAATTTCACTCCGCTGCGTGGGAAAGCATCCGTTTTTCAGCCTCTGTATGAGAGAGGGGGGGCAGTGCTCTATGATTGACAGTAGCGTGCTCTAGTTAAAACGCAGAAGCCTGACATTTTTGAGGCGGGATTTAGCATCATTGACAGTATCGTTTCTGTGACGTAGGCAGGAGGTCCCAGGAAGAACAAGGACACTTTCATTCATGACACAGCCAAGAGATTCATGAAATTATGCAACTGTTAGCATTTTGTTTTAGTGTGGTTCTTCAATCGTGATGCATTATTGTTTGTTATTGTTTTTCTGTGTGATACGAACAAATGGTGTGCGTGTGCCGGACTACAAAGTCACAGAAGGTAGCCATTATAAGGGGTAAAAAAAGAATCAAAATCACAATTACCTAATATGATTATCTACTGCCCTCTAGTGGTCCAAAGTCCGTATCACAGTCCGTCTGCATACAGAGTACACCATGTTCAAAACACTCGGCCCTGTCACACACTGGAGGCTTGTCCATGGTGTGATGGATGGATGGATGGATGGATGGACGCTCAGAGCTGAGAAGCAGAACAGAGAAATACCTTTCATAAGAGTATTGTCACGGATGGGAAAAAATACATTAAAATATAATTTGACAAAATTCATGTACATGTTTCAAAACAGACAATATTTTGTATTTTGAAAATAAAAATATACAAAAAATTCATATGATGCAACGACAAAATGTAAATCTTCTAAAACAGAACAAAAAGGACCGATTTACGTTGTTTTCTAATCATGTGTTTAATGTGTTTCTATCACCATCTCATCTTTTTAGCGATTGCGTTCTAAAATATACGGAACACACCTTTAGCTGATGGCAAATTAGCTACCTACCTTGCCCTGCCCCTCTCTAATGCCACGTTAAATAATTTGAATGTAAATTAAACGGCCATTGTCCATTACATTCAGATTTTTTGCAAACTGTTGCATGAAACAAATCACAACCTATCACAGCATTTGTGCTTTATCCTGGACGTCCTATTACTGGCACACATTGTTTGACTTTGCTAGCCTTCACTAACAAGTGCCACATGTGATGTCAGGAACATTTAGCTAACTAGATTTCTAAACAAACATTAGTCACAAAAATAAACTACACATTTTATATAATCATAATTCTCGCCAATAAGGGGAAATGACAAAATACTAAATTGCAGAATGTAATTCAAGGGAGGAAATTGTGAGGTTAGCATGACTGAGTGAAAGTATTTTAAGTAATATCAGTATACAAAAATACAGACCCTAGTTCGTAGTATATTGATTTCTTTCAAGGCAGTGAAATATAGAACAATATGTTGCATTCTACATAGGTATTTCAAATACAATTATCACAAATACGTCCAGTACATGCTCACTATGGGGGGAGAATGAAACAAATCGAACACATATTTATTTCAATTGCAGCTTTTAACTGTTGCTGTGTGAGAAGTTATCATCGTTTACTCCTTCTGAATGTGCGAGAGAAGCTGCTGTATCGCCCAAGGCCGCAGGCTTTCCGCTCAAGGACCTGCTGTCACAAAAAGCCTTTTCACAGAGACTCGTCCTGATCGCAACCGCTTACGTGTGAAAAGGCACATTTTCCTTTTCAAACTGGCCAGCTTGAAGGCTACTGCAGCAGCCACAACATAAAGCCATTCATTCCATGACACAGACCACAGGCTCTGCAGCGAATGTGTTGGACACAAAACGAGCCTTGTGTGGACGTTTGTCCACCGCACCGACAGTCAAGCAGCAGTATGACCGTGGTGTGTGTGTGTGTTTCTGCTGCACTGTGCGTGTGTACTGTGCATTCTGTGGGACTGAAGGTTCTCTTCTCAGCCGTGCAGTCAACTAAAAGTTGTGCGAGCATTATATAAGATGATGATTGCATAACGCACTCCTCGCAGTAATGAAGACTGCAATTGAAAAGGAAAGGACTGAGGACTAAATGATGAGCTTGAATTTGAAAAAATGATGAGCAACCAAGCCAAATTCAGCGGTTTTAGTGTCAGTTTTTTTTTTTTACATTTTTATTGTATTTTACTGTATATTTGTGCACAAACCAGTAACTTCTAAGGATGTTTCTATCACAGTTACATTCATTTAAACTTTGGCATGGAACTTTAAAAAAATATGTTTTTGTGGAATTTGCAGAAATCTAATTTGTTCTTAACGTGACTTCTCAAATTAAATGTAAAACATCATGTCATATCAGCAACTCGTTGATGGAATCTGATGGGGGCGGGACCTTTAATTCCCAATCAGTACCACGCGATAACTCATTGGTAGGCGTCATCTCTCTCCGCTTTAATCATGGAGGTAGTAGCAGTTGATCCCGTAGAAGTTGTGTTTTCTCCCCGTGAACGTGTTGTGCCTGTGGTTCACAGCTGCGGCCGTGATGGAGCTGTTGAAGTTGTGATGAGCCTCTGACTTAGTGAAGGAGTCCTGAAGGTCCATCAGGGAAGAAAAGCAACCGTCCGTACCCACAATCCCATCTCTCCGGACAGAGGGCAGGGCTGGAGGCCGTGGCAAGATAGCTGGGTCATGGATGCCCCGTTGCAGCTCTTGGCATGGCTTTTCCAGCTCTAAATCCTCCCCAGAAACACAGTCAGTGTGTGGTTCAGTGTTTGTCTGGTGTTGGGTGCCACCTGACTGGATCAGACCAGATGGAAGGCCTCCAACTTTAAAATCCAACTTCTTACTGTTTGTTACATTACCACATAGCTTGACTGAGTTTTTCTCTCTGCTGTGTGTGCGTGTGTCTCCCTCGGTATGTGGGTGGTTGGACAGTGCCAGGGGTTGTTGTGTTACTCCGATCTTTGGCTCTGCCACCCGTGCAGCATTTGCCTCTTGGCTGCTCTGTGGCACGGACACTCTCGCTGGACTTTCATTAAACTGGACTCTGCGTTTGCTCTCAGCCTGTTGTGTGTGTGAGACCTCTGGAGACATCTCTGTGGAATGCTGCGATGTCTCGTTATGTTTGTCTCTGATGTCCTGTGGGCGATGTGGTGGTGCAGAAGCTGAAGCTGCACGGTGGTTTACAGTTACAGTTGGATTTAGGAGTTCGGCAGCAGTGGGACTGCAGTTCCTCTCGGCGATGCTCCCCTGCTGCCGTCTCCCCTTACGTCCTCCTCTCGGTTTAGTGGGAACAAACACAGGATGGGATCTTTCTCGCTGTGAGTGAGAGGAGATCATTATAGGATGTGGGTGGGTTTGACTGTAAAAATGAATGCAAGTGGTAGATTCTCATGAACTCTGTTGTACCAGTGGAGCGGTTTGTGAGGTCATCCCTCTGAAGCTGCTCAGTTTTTCCCTGAAGTCGTCGATTTTCAGAGGGTTTGCAGGGCCCGATCCTTAGAAAACAAACATCAAATATCAAATACAAGAAACATTATTCATGCATTGAATGTATGTACATCCCACTATTGGATTATTTATGATGTTACTATGATGTGCGTCTATAGGAACCGGTTTTCATTATTTCCATCAGGAAAATCTACTCTGACCGAGGCTGCTTTACCTGTGTAGTCCATTTGGTACGAGGTGATCCAGTGAGTCCTCTCCAAATTTTTCAACATATTGGCTGTTCGTTCGGATAACGTCCAGTCCCAGTCACGAAGTTTAGGGTTGGGAAGCACTGTCTTTGGGGGGCTGGGGTAGAATATCTGGCACTCGCCCTTCATTGGTTTTGGGTGCTGAAGAAGGTCGTTGTTGAGACTTTGGTGAATTTTACCAAATAAACAATCCAAATCCTTTTCACACACCGATTACTTTGAGCAATGGCGAGAATAAAATGTATTTATTTTCATATGCAAACTCTCCAATTCTCGCACTCACATCGGAGAAACCACGTTCTCCTGTCCACATAACAGCCTTCTTCCTGGTTGCCATGGGCGACTTCAGGATTTCATGTCTGTATGGAGCACCTGTGTTTAGAAATACAAACAACTTGAAGACCTTGGTGAAAGCTTTTATATTTTATAAATGTTGTTTTTTTTTGTTTTTTTGCCAAAATAAAAAATAACTAACATGTAATCACATTTTTATTCTGCATTCCAATCATATCCAATATCAATCAAACGGATGTTATGTTTGTTTATTTATAGTTATTGGATTGATATAATATTTGTCATCTGTCTCTGCATATTGACCTCTGCTGTTGTCTTCTTACCAATAGTTTTGCTGAGCAGCGTGACCTCAGGTGGTTGAGCTGGGATGAGGGGGTTGAGGGTGGTCTGGGAAGCAGCTCTGACCCCAGTATCAGGGTCATCTGGAGAGCGGAAAGATGGAAACATTGCAAACCGGGAGATGTGGGATGCATAAGGATGTTCTTTTGGAGTTGCCACCCTGATCATCCTGTCCCTGTTAAATGGAGATACATGGGGTCACTATTATACTATTGTACTATTTATATGGGGTCATGTATTATATGTAAAAGAAGAGCAATTTATCTGTTGACCCCTCTTCAGTACTCACTGTATATTTATATCAGTTGGTTTAGGTATTCTGAAAATAGAACCATACAATACATAATCATGAAATAGATGTGGATTTTTTCACTAGTTCATAATGATTCATTGATAATATTCCAGTATCTACGTACAGCTGGTCATTGAGACGAACTGCACTTTTCCTTTGGTTCTTAGGGACCACTTGCTGAGTAGTGACTTGCCTGTAAATGTAAAAAAAGTCACAATTAGGCTGCATTTCACCTTAAATTGCTCTTGTGTTTTACTTTTCTGTATAAAATGTTTCTGCACGTACTCAGGCATGATGGCCGAGGTATAACCAGTGTGCTGATGTCCCTTTAAAACAGCTGGAATGCTGTGGTTCAGTGGGGACCTGGGTTCCATCTCGCTGCTGCAGTTCATTCTGACCATGAGTGGTTTGAAAGGATCACGAACCCTGTTTAACAGCACAGGGGAGAGAGATGAACAGAGACAGAGGAACGCAAACACACATCTCTGGTAAAAACTACTCAGTACTCTGTATGTTAAAATATTTAGAATGTCTAAATGTATTATTCTACCACGAGACTTGTTAATCTTTTAAACTCGGGGGGTAAACAAATCTGTACAAAAAGATACCCAACGCATCTAGAATAAACAGAAACTTAAGGGAAATAATCATGCCACAGCTTAAAAAAACGAGGGTCAGTTTAATGTATTTTACACTGAGGAATTATTAGATTTTTTTTAAAGGCCTTTCTATGTGGTATACTCAATTGTTAATGCATTATTAATATAAAAAGGCCCAATACATTTATTCAAAATCCTGAATCCTCGTCCTGAATTGTTTGCTTTAAAGTGGACTCAATCACAAATTCATTTTCCATTGTTTAAGTAGTTAATTCACATTATTGATCAAATAAATACAAAGTAGACAGCAGATATTTCCAACATTAATAAACAGATCAACTGAGGAAATCTCAAAAATGTCATGCTCACCTACCTATAAGGAAGGAAGCGTCAGCTTTGTTCCTGAATGGGACAAAAGCGCAAGGACGACAACGGAGATGGTCAAGACGATTCCAGGGGTTGTGTCGCACCTCTGTGGAGATGTTTTGCAGCAGCAGGAAGAAGATGGAGGTACCGCTGAGGGTTTAGAATAAGATTCCCCCGTCTATTCCTGCACCCTGTGAGGTGGGCTTGGTCTGACAGAGTGACGGTGCTACAATAAGCAATAGGATCAGGGTGAGTGACACCCAATCCATCAGAGCACAGCCTGTGTGAGCAGAAACTCGGTTTTAAACGCTTGTGTCAGACCGCATGCAATACCAAAACAATAGGTCAAACGGCGGTTTAAATATAAAAAACTGACAAAAAAAATAGCTTTAATGTTTTCTGTATTGACAGTATCAGTGGTGAACACGTCATTGATACTTAAAGGTATTTTCACTGATCGTTTCCTGTCGCTAATCACTGCTCAGGATGCCCATCATCCAGTCATTCAGTCTGGATCTGATAATATTACATGTTCACAGTTTGGTGAACTCGTACAACTACGCAGGGGGTGTAATGAAAATCAAGCTGACTCTGACTGCTGCATGCTGACACCAGATACAATCTGTGTGTGTGTGTGGGGGGGGTTTGGTTACAGGAGTCCAGTTTCTACGCAGCATACAAAGAGTTTTACATACCAGGTTGTACGATAAGGCTGCATAACTTACAGCAGAAAAGAGGAAAATCCCCGTGTTTTGTATGAGCGATTTCTGGAACATCCTCTCCTGTATGATTAATGGACACCTCTATGTGTGCCTTTACATTGTTGCTACTTTAGAGTGAATCCATAAACCCCTTTTAAAGTAACCTGAAACAGGCTGTGCATCAAACATTCCCCAATAATTTATATACCAGAAAAATCCCCATAATCCCAAATCCCCATCTGATAGGATTTTGCCCCAGTAACAGAACCCTAGAGAACATTGATGGAACATTTGTTGCTTATTGGTTGGTTGGTAATTGAGCGTATTTTTCTGGTTTATTTAAAGGACTTTGGATCAATTTACTCTGCTTTTTCTCACTGATCAGCAAGAAATAATTGATCTTACCGTGTAGAAAAACATACAAAAATAATTCAAAAAAAATAAACACATAAATAGAGAATCTTATAATCCCTAGAGAAATTTGGATTCCTATCAAAAAGGTCATATTTATGCAACCTCCCATAGAGCAAACTCCACTCCGAATAATAATGAATCAATATGAAAATCTGGAGGTTTCAGGTCTGCATTTTTACAAAATAAAACCCCTAGAGGAAGATGACAGGATTAGCAGACATCAACAAAGGACGGTCCGTTTGAATGACGAGTTACCTGAAGACCATTTTTCAATCAGTGCAGGGCCAAACCTCATAATCAATGCCTCTCTTCGGACGTGCTTTCCAAGCAGCACGTCTGGCCTTGTGCGTTGGCCCAGGCAAAGACCCACATCTGCATTCCCTTTTAATTGGGATTCCCAAGAGCCCCTGTCCAAAGTCTCAGCAAAATACCCGTGTCCTATCAAGCTAAGTCCACTAACCAATTACCCTGTCCTGCCCCAGCGGAACAGCAGCTCTTCAGATTACATTTCCTGCTGCTGCATTATAAATGTGCCTCAGCCTGCAGTGATTTCCTTAATATTAACTTATTGTACAGAGGCAGGTTTATTACTTCACTGGTGTCAAGCTGCTTCCCTAAACAACTAACTATACGTGTTCGTAAACACAAACTGGAATCTAAATTAATCTGCACCTCTCCCAGCTGTACTTTACCAGTCCACTTTATTTCTCTGTCACGAGCTGACAAATTAATCTGTCTGCATAGGGACACATGACGGGATTATTGCTTCCTTGGATGGATTATGGAGACACTAGAGTTTGACCTTCTAGCTTCTTTTGTGTGCACTGAGAACAAAAGAGGAAATTCTGAACCTGAGGCTGTATTGTAGGGTTTTGTAATGTTATAGGTGCACCTGATTGTTCTTGGTCGAGTTTATCGGACCAGTTTGATTCCAGATTGGGACACAGGAGAGAGAGGGAGCTGTGTTTGCACAGAGTGAGTGAGTGAGTGAGTGAGTGGTCTTATTCTCTCTATCTCTCTCTAACCACACCTCTATGGATTTGATTTTCTTTTATCGAATCAGGACTTGTATGTTGTATTTATGATATTTTCCTGTATTGTTACATCTCTTTTTTGTAATTCATGTTTTCCATTATTCAGGTTCTATTGTACTCCAGCCAGTTTTACTTACATGTTGAGGTTTGTTTAGAAGGAGTTTTTCCGTGTCCCCCTTGAGAGCTTTAGGAGGTCCTTTGAGACATTGCACGTGATATCACATTATACAACTTTACTTTCAATTGACTTGAAACTTGCTTAAAATCAAGTGTATAAATGCAAATCACGCCCATAGATTCTATTTGTGTATTTTTAGTCTACACACTTCAGCATCTTTACAGCCAATAAAATGCTCTTCATATCTATCCATGTATCAGATGACTTCATAATCAGATAACTTTATATGATGGTGTGGTGCCCTGGTTTAACATCTCCAATTTGTTGGAATTTATCCGTTTTATTGTCTTTCACTGCACATCCTCCCATCCACAACTGTCCCAACAACTTACACTCTGTGGCTTGGCTGCGCTGTAAATGTAAATGAAACATCAAACTCGTATTGGCTTTTGATTGGAGCCTCACACACTCCGAGTCTCCGGTGGGATATAAAGGCAGCGAGCGAGCAGTCTGCCCTGCACTTTGGGTTTCTTCTTCTGTGTTTCTGAGAGAATATATGAAAGGCGCCGCGCTTTTCTATACATCAACTCCCATGAGACATCGCTCAAGTTGACTTGACTGACAGCTGTAAACGTCATCAACTAAGCAGAGTTCCAGGTCCATTTGTGGCGAACTCAGTGGCTCCAGTGCGTAAAGATGAGGTGAATGTTTGCCTGCTGCAGCCTCACCCCGTCTCTCTCTCTCTCTCGTCTAACTCTTCTTTTTTCATCAACACTTCCTCACAGCTGCGCTCACCATGACAACGTATGACTTCTCGGACATTGAGGCGTTTTTGGACTGCCACCCAGAACTCTTCGAGGAGTATCTGGTCCGGAGAGCCAA
This sequence comes from Brotula barbata, assembly GCA_900303265.1. NCBI lineage: Eukaryota > Metazoa > Chordata > Actinopteri > Ophidiiformes > Ophidiidae > Brotula > Brotula barbata. Next base: position 55,088 of record OMNV01010847.1, on the reverse strand, counting down.
ATGTGAGCAGGTTAGCAGGTGGCTGAAGGACCATCAGCCGGCCAAAGTGTCCACATCCGAGGAGAGACGCGCCGTCGCCAAGGACCCGCTGTGGACGTCAAACCCCGACGGAATCCGGCGCAGGTCGTCCCACATGGAGCTGCGGCGGAACTTTGCCCGGTCCAAAGCCACGACGGCGCACAGGACCTACGACGAGCACGTCAGCCTGAGCGAACACGAGTCCCAGTCCAGCATGAGGCGCCGTGCGCTCCTGCGTAAAGCCAGCTCCCTGCCGCCGACCACCGCGCACATCCTCAGTGCGCTGCTGGAATCCAGGGTCAACGTGCCCCAGTACGCGTCCAGCGCCATCGATTACAAATACAGACTGAAGGAGACCAACGAGAGGGAGTTCTTCTTGGAGCTCGTCAAGGACATCTCCAACGACCTGGACCTGACTAATCTGAGTTACAAGATCCTGATCAACGCGTGCATCTTAGTGGACGCGGACAGGTGTTCTCTATTCCTGGTCGAGGGACCCGCGCACAAGAGGACGCTGGTGTCCAAATTCTTCGATGTCCACTCGGGCACCACAGTCCGCCCGTCCTCCAGCACCCTAAACTCCAACGAAGTGCAGGTGCCGTGGGGAAAGGGCATCATTGGGTACGTGGCGGAGCACGGAGAGACCGTAAACATCCCCAACGCCTACGAGGTAAACCGGAACCTTTGTATTTTTACATGTAGACAGCTGATTGACCCCACGATCCAGAAACAACCAAAAGTTTCCATCGGTGAACCCTCTGCGCATGACCGACTGCACAGCTGGAAGAAACGGGGCCAACGCTGCTGATGGAAAAAAAAAAGAACCAACACGCGGCAGTCAAAGAATGCAGGAAATCAAGCGTGATCATTCTTACTGATCTTTCCTGTGCTCCAGCAGTAGCGCTCATCATTATATCATGGCCCGGGGCTGACTCGGGGCCCCCTGAGGTCTATCAGTGCTACAGTATAGACATGTATCAAAGGGCATGGGGGGGGATTGTTCCTCAGCTCACTGTACACCACACGGGGTTTTAAACCAAAGCAGGGGTGCAGATGTTTGAAGCCACAGGTGTGCACGTTGTGTGTGTTTGTGTAGACACACTGTACGCTGTATACACACCCCTGATGTGTTTTTGTGTGACACCTCTCCCAGGACCATCGATTCAGCGATGAGATAGACAAGTTAACGGGCTATAAGACTCAGTCCATCCTCTGTTTGGCCATCTGCAACAGCGACGGGGAAGTCATAGGCGTCGTACAAGCGATCAACAAAAACCCCATGGGAACGCCGTTCACCGAGGATGATGAGAAGGTGAGCGAAGGCTGATTTGTGTATGTGGATCAAAATCAACAAGGTGGGAAGGCACACCCGACCCAAATTGTGATCAGGTGCCAACGCAGAGAAAAATAGACAGAAAATGGCCTGCAAGCTGAAGAACTTGCTTCCAAACGATAGCAAAATAAAGCAACATTTCGAACATCTTCATCAGACAGATGGAGATGAGTATTTATGTGACCATTCCATATTCACATACAAAACATTTGCATCATTTTCCAACATTGCGGTAGAAATATGCAGCAGCTTTCTGCGGCAGATTTGCCCATTAAAGGGCATATTAGGAGCATCATGCAAGTTAACACCACAACCTCCACCCACGTGCTCTTGAGCCATGATTAAATCTGTTTTATTAGGATTCTTCTTAACGGCTGTGCGGAGCCGTAAAGGATCCCCAAGAAAGCAAAATATTAGAATAACCAGCGAACGATTCTAAGTCTCATAAAACTACCAAGCATTAAAAACATCCGGCTTAGTAATATATACACACCTAAATAAACACATTCTGAGGACCCACACACACACACACACACACACTCCAATTGCTCCCTGAACAACCCCCTCCAAATGGATTCACTCGAATCTGGATGTATTATTTACTGTTCCACAGCTGATGTGTGCATTATTCTGAGAGTCTGTTGATGAGCAAAAAGTACAGCTTTGTTGTTTAACTGCCAGGCAATAAAAATGCAAGGATGCTTGTTTGCCTCTGGGGCAATGAAAGCAAAAACAAAGAGGAAGAGCAAACACAGATAGAAGAGATGATGCAGGAAAAGTGCTGCTTATATGTGATGATTTTCTCCGAGGTCCATGTGATCTGTTACTTTAAGAGAGTTTTGTTGCACTGAGAAGGCAGAATTTGTCCACAAGGTGGCAGAATAAAATTGTGAAAAATAGTCATTCTTTTGATCTCAACTTAAATCAGCAACAAACAGCCTTCGTGCGTTTGTTGTAGTTTAAGCAGGTATGAGTGAAATATGTCGTTTAAGTAATCCTCTGACTCACAGTATGACACATATAATTTGACAACAAAAAGCCAAAACAGAGCAGGTTAAATAGCTGCTTTTGAGAGACAAAACCACTGAAAATAGGCGAGAACCATTTATGTCTTATGAAATTCATTCTTCTAAATCAATACTTCATTATTAAAAAATCTATTGAAGAGATGTGTTCAAAGCAGCCTTTTCACCTCCCAGCCCTCACTTTCTTTCTTTTTCTCTCACTCTCTGATCTCTGTTTTAGCATACAAACATCTAACGTGCACGTTTTGCACTTCCAGGTGCTGCAGATGTATCTGCCATTCTGTGGAATATCCATTTCCAATGCCAAGTTGTTCTCAGAGTCTCGGAAGGAGTACGAAAGGAGCAGGGTAAGCCCTCAAAAACCGGCTCTCCTTACAAAATCACAAGGTCAGCTGTGTCACACATATTCATGGTATGGAATATATAGAGTAGATACACTAGTAGGAAATTCTTTTTGTTGCAGCAGCAACCGTATTTCACAAAGGTGGGTTCATGAGAGTATATAAGACATTATATCTATATGATATTACATCCAGGAAACATTAAAATTGTGTTTATCTACATATTCAAAACTGTGACATGTAAATATAGAAGAAAATGCTATGATATAAAAAGTGCACAGTCACATTCATCTATATAACGACCCCGTATTCATCTATGGTGGTCTATAATGGTCACATGGTCATTAATACATTGGTCACATATTCATCTATATAATGGTCACATACTTATCTATATCTTGGTCACATATTCATCTACATATAGGTCAGATGTTCATCTATATATTGGTCAGATGTTCATCTATATATTGGTCAGATGTTCATCTATATAATGGTCACATATTCATCTATATATTCAAGACTGATACAGATATACACAGATGGAGGCTGTGCATTTATCTTTACGTATTTATGTACATCAAATTACACCAGAACATCTTCGTGCCAATCAATAAGTTGATCAATACGTTTACATAGAAGAGATGTTACATCGATGTGACGTTTTCTCACTCCTGCCACACGATACTCCCCCACTCTGACACTCACTCTGTCGTGGCATTATTAGCATCCTAACCACGTCAGCGGCGTGTTTGAGAGTTAAGCGTGTGTCGGCCTTGGCGTTGATGTTTGCCCAGGCGCTGCTGGAGGTGGTCAACGACCTGTTCGAGGAGCAGACTGACCTGGAGAAGATCGTGAGGAAGATCATGCAACGAGCTCTGACCCTGCTGCAGTGTGAACGCTGCTCCGTGCTCCTGCTGGAAGACATCGATTCGCCTGTGAGACCTCGGCCTCCTCGTCATTGAACAGTTTTTCCCACATCACGCAAACATTGCCATTTCCAGCCAGTACAGCAAATGATTTCATCAAATTCCGTTCGATTTCTGATTCTTTCATTTTATGCATCATTAAATCTCACATTTTCCCCTCTCTTCAATATGAGCGATTAACTCAGATTCTTTCCAAAAGCAGACCAGGTGATACAAACACATATCCAAATGATCACTAAGGCAGCAGTACAAAGATGAACAAACTTTATCTCCAAAAGGCAGCAGCTTGGCGTGTCTGTATTATATTTTATACAGCGTTTTGTTTAGCTCTGCAAAAAGGAAAGCTCACAAACATCATCTAAATTCAGTCAGTCAGTTGGTTGTGAATCAAAGCAAAGCGACACTTTCAGTTTTAAGGTTGTGACTGAGCTTCTTTAAATGGATTTGTGTTTTTGCAATCTTGTCCTGTGAGATATTCACTGAACAAAACGTTGTCATGCAAACCCATCTTTCCTCTGTTGCTCTCGATGTCACCTGTGTTTGTCACATTTATATTCACTGCAGGTAGTCAAGTTCTCAAAGACGTTTGAGCTCATGTCTCCCTTGTGCAACATGGACAGTGACATCAGGTGAAGCTCTTCGATGTTCTCTGCCATGACAGCAACTGATGTGTAAAATCAATGACAACAAATCTAATTTCAGCACGATAACTGTGGGTTTTTTTTTTGTCGTTGTTTTGGTTTGGCAACACCAGCATGGAGAAGCTGTCGTGTTCTGATTGGCTGATCAATAACAGCATTGCTGAGTTGGTGGCTTCCACCGGACTGCCTGTGAACATCAGCGACGTGTGTCAGGACCCACGCTTTGATGTTGAGGTGTGGATCTGTTTGTTGCCGTTTCAGACACCTTAATGTACACAAGGGACGGAGACAAAAAAAAAAAAACAAGCAACACAGCAATTCAAATTTCACTCGCGGTCTTTACTGCAAGGGCCACGATTGGATTTAACCACAACTTCATTTCACCTCCGTGCATCAGAGTTAATGGATATTATTGAGCATCTGTCCTAAAGTCATATTGGTTCTTAATCTGGTTCTTGAGTCAGCTTGTAATTGTTGAGATTCTTATCAAGATTGGGAAGATTTGCCGTATTGCACGGCCTTGAAAAAGCACTGATGATACTGCGATGAGGCTCAAACTGATGCACTGCAATCTCTCCCTGGGGTCCAATGGATATGAGGTTTACTGCAGCGTTTAAATCAAGTTGAAAGCTGATATGATTGTGTACACTTTAAAGATATGAACTCTCTCTCTCTCTCTCTCCTCTCCCTCCTTATAGGCAGATCAGGCCTCTGGGTTTCACATCAGATCAGTGTTATGTGTCCCCATCTGGAATGGAACTCATCAGATCATTGGTGGGTTGACCAATCATCATTGATTCTCACTGAAAAACGTCTTGCCAGCACTAATAGACGCGTGTGTTTCTTAACAGGAGTCGCACAAATCCTGAATCGGCTGGACAGGAAGACCTTCAACGACGCAGATCAGAGACTGTTTGAGGTGTTTTTACTTTCTAACCGTAGCTGTAACACACACACACACACACACACGACATGGCACAGGTTTAGGTTCTTTACTTTTCTTCTTCTTTTTCAGGCCTTTGTGATTTTCTGTGGCCTCGGGATCAACAACACTATGATGTACAATCAGGTGAAGAAGACGTGGGCCAAGCAGTCGGTAGCTCTGGACGTGAGTGTTTGCTGAAACTAAGACGGCACAAGCTCCGGTGCCCAGTATCTAAACCGAGTCACACGATCTCAGCAAACACCGTTCTACCGCTCCAAAATGAATATTTAAGCCGCTTTGAATTATTCAGAATAAATACGTGTACGCTTTCCGCTCACCTCTCATCAAGGAAACACACGCATGCAAATTCACCACGCTGTGTGTCACATAATCCCCTCTGTCTGTCTAAATTTGTGATTAAAGGAGTGCTTCTCTCCCTCTCAGATGTTGTCCTATCATGCCACCTGCTCCAAAGTTGAAGTTGACCGACTCAAGGTAGTTCAGTTCAATAAAAACAATCACAACAACAATCACATTTTTACTAAATGAACCACGGAAAAGATTTTTATGTCTCTGCTGGACGACATCGCCGCTTGCTGTGTGTTTACTGCCCTGACTGACAGCTCTGTCCTCTCCCCCCTAAGGCAGCTAAGATCCCCCTCAGCAGTGAGTTGGGCATCGACGAGTTTCACTTCAACGACTTCTCTTTGGACAACGACGCCATGATCACAGCATCACTACGCATGTTTCTGGACCTCGGCGTGGTCCAAAAGTTTAAGATCGACTACGAGGTGAGACGTTTGTAACAAATGGAGAACAGCCCTGACTCTGGGACAGACGTCTCTGTTTAACGTTGACCTTTCTCACCTGGAGTCCTCAGTGTGTGTGTGTGTGTGTCTGTGTCGCTCTCCTCTTAGGTTTTGTGCCGTTGGCTCCTGACAGTGAGGAAAAACTATCGAACTGTGGCGTATCATAACTGGAGACATGCCTTCAACGTGTCCCAGTGCATGTTCCTTATGATCACAGTAAGTTTCAGGATGAGTCGGTTTATCTATATTTATCTAGAAGCCTTGATTCTGATTCTACTTGTACACTGGCTGCATATTCCTTGTTCTACTGCGCTCATTGTGGCTGGCAGCATTCCGTATATTACAGTTTTTTTGCTCATCAGTAGGTGTGTGTCTCTCGTCTTGTCCAACAATACGATACGATGTGCGATTCAACGCAAAAAGAATACTTTAAAACCACTTTCGATGTGCTTCACTACAACTCCATTCGATTCTACATTGAAAAGCGCAGATTTTGACTGTGGTTATAGATGAAATATTTTTTATATTTCAAATATTTTCACATTTTATTTTTAATAAAAGTCTCCAATTGCTAACCTAATAAGTACTCTTACTAATATATGCACAGAAAAAACACATCTATAATATGAAAATAATCAAAAATATCATGAAAGTAGAATTTGCTTCATCAATACGTAAATTCATCAATTTGCTTGCAGGAAGACATGTTGTCCGGGTGAGGACAGTAACTATCCTCCCCCCATCCCTTCCATCTGCACTGTGCTACAACACTTCTCAATGGACTGTCTGGGCTTTATTTCATGGAACCCGGAAGTCCATTTAATCACAACCATTTATATTCTAGACTCTGAAATATAAATGGTATTTTTGATCAAAAAAAGGTCAAAAACGTGTTGCCAGGTCTGCTGGGGTTAAACCTTCGTCGCATGACATTCTCTTTCTTACTTTCCTGTCTGTATATGCTACCAAACTGTCTAATAAGGTCACAATGGCAAACAAAGACTCAGATCAGCAAACCCTTCACAGGGCCACAATCTCCTAAACATCTGTAACAATCATACCAGCCAAATGAAAAGTGCTGCAGACACAGAAAATAGTTGTAAACAAAGCAAGAGCAAATTAAATAATAAACAACTCAGTGAACAAAACAGCCACAATAGACAAAGTGAACGGACTTACATTACTGGAGTTACAGTCTGAAAAGGAACCCCACGCTCCTCTTCTGGAGAGCTGATTAGTCGGTTTACGTCCACGAGATAGTCCATCTCCATGAAGATTCCACTCCATTGACCTGTAATGACCTTTCCCGTACAGTATAAATGTGTTTCCTTCATGCCTCATATCACACTGGCACACTGTTTTGCTCTTTTCTTTGTGGGTAAGACTGAAATTCATTTGTCTGCAGTACTTTAGCTTAAGTCGAAGTGGAGAAATACTTTTTCTATGCTCTATTAATTCATACTTTTTAGTAATAATGAGGAAATTTTGCCCAGCTGGTCAGTTGGACCATCAGAGAGCAACAAGCTACTACAAACAAATCTGACGAGGAAATAGGAAGCAGGTGTTGGTCAGCTGACCAGCACAGGTGGAAATCTCTAGGGAGACATCTGGTGGACAGATGGAGAATTACAGCTTTAAGACAGAAATTTTGCTTTTGGCAGACAGCCAGCTTCCAGGACGTCCTTTCAGATGCCGAGACTCTGGCTTTGATGGTCGGCTGCCTGTGCCACGACTTGGACCACCGAGGAACCAACAACGCCTTTCAAGCCAAGTAAGTCACAAAGAAGCCGAGGAGGTGCCGGACCTGTCTTACGAGATTGAAGTGTGTCTGCTGTGCTTTCCCCTGCAGGACAGGTTCTGCCCTGGCTTTGCTGTACGGGACATCAGCCACCCTGGAGCATCATCACTTCAACCATGCAGTGATGATCCTACAAAGCGAGGTGAGATGTTCCTCATATCAGCTGGATTTTACATGAACCGTTGTCAGACCTTCATGCTGGATTTTTCAGCCCTGTCTTTTTACTATCTTCCTTTGTTTATGTGGTTTGTACTATTGTATGTGACCTTTCTGTTCAGGTTTATCTTAATCATTTAAAGTGTGAGCCAGTTACTTCACAGAGAGCTTTGTTTACATTTGTATAATAGCTGTACGAGGCGTGGGTGGGGGTTGAACCCACGATCTTTGGTTTACGAGACCAACGCCTTACCACTTGGCCACCACGCCAGGACATACAATTGATGGACACAATGACAGATGGTTTTAGTATTTATATTAGCTCGTTAAAACCTGAAAACATTGATTTGAGGGATCCTATCTATCTATCTATCTATCTATCTATCTATCTATCTATCTATCTATCTATCTATCTATCTATCTATCTATCTATCTATCTATCTATCTATCTATCTATCCATCCATCCATCCCTCCCCCTCTCTCTCTCTCTCTGTCTGTCTGTCTGTCTGTCTGTCTTTTCGAGGCTCTATTAGGATGTTGATTTTAGTTTCAGTCAGGCTGAGGGATAACAGGACCATTGATGATATAATGAGTCTTTGCTCTGTCTCAGATCAGTTCAGTCCTGAGGGACTATGTTCACTATTGATTCCTTTTAACTATAGACAGGGAGCGTCTTTACACACTGTTAATTAGCATTGCTAATGAGCCTGTATTGACAGTGAAGGATCACTTCACCGATGCGTTTCCTTAACGGTCACTTTGTGTGAACTATTACTTATTCTAAACTGCATTTGTAGATTTACTTTCTGTATTGCATCGATTATTTTCTCCCCTCACACAGGGTCACAACATTTTTGCCAACCTCAGCTCCAAAGAGTACAGCAGCATGATGCAACTATTGAAGCAGGCCATCCTCTCCACTGATCTCACGCTGCATTTTGAGTAAGTTGTCTTTTTCTTAATGTGCTTTGATCTGAAGTGGATGGTACAAATCATATAATTACCGATTATGTGATTACATCCTAACCAGACCAGTTAACATACAATATATTTGATGTTTTGTTATAGAACCATTTTCTTCCCATGTCTGTCTTTCTGTATTGTAAGGCACAGGACCAAGTTCTTCGAGTGTGTCCTGACAGGAGAATACAGCTGGACAGATGAAGGACACAGGGAAGTTCTGAGGTATCTGCTTTTGTGCTAAATTACATCTCCTGTGTCCAAATCACTTTGATTGCGAAGAGCAAACCAGGTGGCTTAAAATGCGTTTTGATGCCATCCACAGGTCTATGTTGATGACAGCATGTGACCTGGGTGCCGTCACTCGTCCATGGAAAATATCCAAGCAGGTTTGAGTCCCTGCCACGTGCTTCATGCATCTGAGTTTTCATGATTGAGACATTGGAGCTATAAAAATGTAGCTGGACAAAAAAAATGCAGCATACAGCAAGAAGCTCGTGGGTTTGAAATGACAGTCAGCATGAATTTACTTCTAACTACACAAATGCATACACACTTGTGACGTCTTGTGTATTCTATTCCTTGTGAAATTCCTCCAAAATTGTGAATTGCAGCAATAGTACTGAGCAATTTTATTTTTATTTTTTGCCATTTTGGCATTTATTCTAATAAGTACAGTGGAGAGACAGACATGAAGGAAAAGGCAGACAGATGGGAGTCAAGCCAAGGATGAGTTTGCTCTGATCTGCCCCCTAGTGGATAAGTATTTCAACACCTCAGATGTACACGACGTAAGCAGGAAGTTATGGGAACAATGCTGCTTTGTGAGGTGTAGTTTGGTGCATATTGATCTCTGACATTAATTAACGTTGAGGCCCTGAGTGTGACTGCGTGCCGCCAGGTTGGTTTTCTGCCTCTTGCCAGTTGCATATTGAGATAAAGTCACACATGTTTGGGGTAAAAATAGTAAAGATTTAAAAAATAGTTCACTCATAAATGTTGGAGCAGGACATGTGAGTCATCTTTGGAGGTGAGAAATAGTGTTTATTTTAATTTCTTGACATAATAATAATTTCCTGTTTGCCAAGGTTGCCGAGCTGGTGACGAGTGAGTTCTTTGAGCAAGGCGACAGAGAGCGGTCTGAGCTCAAGCTGACTCCTGCGGTAAGCACACGATCACGTCCTTTAGTCATCGTCTGGGATTTTGCCTACTTGTAAACAAGGCCATCAAAGCCAAACGCCCACTCTGACTCACTATTTAGCTTTAGCTTGTAGATTTCAGTCTTTTGTGTCTCTTTCTGTGTCTTTTTGTGTCTCTATCTGTGTCTCTTTTGTGATGGTGGATGAAAATGAAATCTATCACCTCTCTGTAGGCCATATTTGATCGCAATCGCAAAGATGAGTTACCTGCCTTACAGCTGGAGTGGATTGATGGGATCTGTAAACCGCTTTATCAGGTAGACGATGATGCATGATTTGATTTGAAATAATAATAATAATGATGATAATAAAATCATTATCCTGTAACTGTTAATTCATCGCTCGAAAATCTCGCCCAGGCGCTGCTGAAGCTGAACAGGAAGTTGCAGCCAATGGTGGATGGGATCGATGCCAATAGGACGAGGTGGGAGGAGCTCTGGTCATCCTATCACCAAACACGCAGAGCCTCATTAGCCATTCAGCGTGCTGAACCAGGTCAGAATCCAGGGTCGTGTGATGGAGAAAAGAACAAAGAGCCGAAGTCCAGAGACGAGGTGACGTCTGGAGAAAACTGCAGGTTTGATTCCTGTGATGACCAAACATCAGTGGGACTGGTTTAACAGGAGCCAAGCAGGACTGAGAAGAAAGCCAATCAAATCAAAATGGATCAATACGTGGAGTAAATGAATGAATCCTCCTGTACCCTGTGATTTTCTAAAACAGGAAGTAAAATTTACATTTAAATCTGGCGCTGTTGTTGAACATATTTATTTTACCAAGAGACACTGTGTTAAAACTCAAACGAGGGATCCTCTCCTATCTATCTATCTGCCTATCTGTCTATCTATCTATCTATCTATCTATCTATCTATCTATCTATCTATCTATCTATCTATCTGAATGGTCGACCATGGTCAAAACCAAAGAGGGCAAATTATTATGGGACTGTCCTGAAGACCCCATCCTGACGCCTTCACAGAGGGGAGGGAATCACTGTGATTTCTCAGTGTCTCGTACTGTGTTGTTCTTATGAATGTAGACCGGAGCATGATCTTGTTCCTGAATGTTCCTTTCTTACCTCAGTTGTAAATCTTCTGGCTGCATGTCTTATTTTTAAATACCAGAGACTTTGGCCGTCTACTTGTTCCGCAAAACTGCATGTATCATAAAAATGTCTATTGTTACGTTTCCATGTTTCTTAGAGGAGGACAAGCGTGAAAGATGAAAAAGTAATATGTTGAATTTATAACATCATCATCAATCAATCAATCAATCAATTAAAAATTGTGATCTTTGGTGGGGCGATGTATGGGAATTTAAATAGCTTTAAAAATGTTTTAACCACGTGTGTAACAAACTTAAAGGGACAGTTTGATTTTGGGAAATATTTGTATTTATTTATTTATTCATCTATATTTTACTTTAAAGTTTTTGTTTTTGTTTTTTTTACAAATTAATTATATTACACTGGGCCACAACCACAGTGGCAGGATTTTATATGAACAGCAGATGTAGGATATGAGTAAAAAATGAACCCTCAACAACAACTTTTTTCCCCTTTTCCCTAGATTGATAATTCCATAAATTGTATAATAAGGAAAAGTAGTGCAATTTTATATTTATAAGATAAGGGAAGACTGTATACACAATGAGCTGGTATGAAAAATGGAACCTGGCAAACAAAATCTGTGTATATGTATCGTTTTGTTTCTGGGTTGTTTCTTATTTATCATCACTGTGTTTTGGACAGCATGCAGATTACGTCGATTATTGATTATATGATTATGTTGACAAAATGCATGTATCATTTTGATGTTGACGCTGACATTATTGGGATGCCTTGGTCGTCCCCATGAGATTTGCTTCACATCACAGGGAAATATCCCCAAGATGTTTACAAGATTCCTACTGTACTACCGAGAACAAAAATCTCTATTTTTGATCACAAACTGCACCTAAATTAATACATTTATTATTTTTTATTATTTCAGACGCAGGCTTCTTTATTTGTGCAACGTTGACATTTTTACCGACTCTTTATTAAACGATCACTAAAAATGACAGACAAGAGACTGTAACATTTCAGAGAAAAAGCAGGTTGTACATGTATCTCTGGTTTTACGATTAAATTACTTTTGGCATGGAAACGAAGCATTTCTTCATGTTATCAGTGTTGTTATAAAACTAAATGTTTCTACATTTGTCCTGCAGACAAACAGTACAGGACACAGTAAAGTTCACACACAATACATGGACACACAAGGAGACGATCCAGTCTGGACTCGTATACATGGGTGTGAATAGACAGGAAGTGCCTCAGGCTTCTTTGATTTGATTTGTGCCTCATTTTTATTCCAACCGCTTAACTGTACCAAACCTAAAAACCAAAAGCTTGAAGAACACTTGTCAGATGATTTACTGCCATTTGCTCCAGATGTTAAGCTACACGAAGCAGCATCCTCACTCAAAATAGCAATGTATAAAACTTGGGCAAGCTTTACCACAATTTAACCTCTCCATAAACTCTACCAACATTATTTCAATATCATTCAAAAACGATAAGCTTTATAAGCTTAGGTACTGCAGTTGAAATTTTGCTCTTAGCAACTACTGTACATCACATCCACAATATATTTATTGTGAACTGTCCTTGTGCAATTAAACAAATCATATACATAGTAACAAAGTGAATAACTCTGCCAAGGCCAAACAAGCCGACACTAAATGTGTCTTGCTTAAATAATATATAAGTCTACAGAGAAAGAAACAACACTGTTACGTGTAATAATAGTAATTATGTGTCAGTTTTAAGGACCAATTGTAAAAAATTACATTCCGGATCAATCCAGCATTCATATTTTCCTAAATTTGTTCACATTTTTGAGAAATCCTCCATCAAATCAATCAACTATCCATGTATAAATGCACATAGGTTGATATGGATTTAAAGTCTAAAGGAATTATCTGATATCAGATTCTTTTGTTTTGCATGGCTGAAAGAATCTATGGAATTTTGTTACAATAACACACAATATTCACAAATATGTTGGAAATATATACATATGAATACATATTTGACATGCAAATCCCCTCAATGTAGAGCTGTGTGAATAAAGCTCATGTAAAACAACCGTTAACGTAGTATAAAACAGCAAAAGTGATGTTAAAAGTCTCGACACAAAGCAGAATCCAGCGAGACAAAGCCACATCAAAAAATCTTTACATATTCATTCAGTCTCTTTTAAAGCCTGTTATTCATCTGTGGAGAGTGTTTGATGTTGATATTAATAAGGCAGTGAGGTGAGGCAACAGTAGCCATAGCAGAAGTGTGTAAAAGTCGTTGCAGCTCAACACGCATGCAGCCGCCAGCTGCAGAGCCACAGCCAGAGCTGGGCCTTAATCTATAATTTAACACGGATTGGGTTTATTCTCCTCAGGGTCGACGATCAGGAGAGAGACGGATAGAGAGAGGAGGGAGAGACTTCCAAGCTCATTTTTGATACAAGGCCTGTCTCTGCTGTAGTCTTTGATGTCTCCACCTCCCTTCCTCTCTTCCTCTGTTATTTCTGTCTCTCCGCTCTCTCTCACAGGCACTGACCCAATGTCTCTCGTCCCAGACGTGTGTACACACTCACACACCAACGCAGAGCTCTAAAAAGGCCGCGTCAACAGCCACATCCACCACATTTAATAACCTCAAAGATATTCATGAACATCGTTTGCAAAAGGAGTTATTTGTGAGGAGATGAGGGCCCAAAATAGAAACCAGCTGACCTCTGATAACCTCTGAGAATGTTCGTTCCTAAACACGCCGATGTTTGTGTCGCACTTAATGGAACCAGGAAATGTCCTCTGTCCATTTTTAGAAACTAGATGATGGCAAGCGAAGCAACGCAAATGTAAAAGTGTGAAGCGGACCATAAATATTAAATCATATTCTCTATACTAATGCTAATGTACCAGCTTTGTTCGCTTCATCATTATTTATTACACTGTGTTCATATATTTTTTATGATGCAACATTAGAACTCCATTATGGGTGTTGACCAGCGCTACATCATCATCATCATCATCATCATCATCATCGTGGTTCAAGCACTGGTGGAGGAAATATTGTAATCTTTAGGTAATGTCACAATGGAAAAATAAGAAGTGCTCACAGTGCAGAATGGTTTACAGAGTTGAGCATAATCTCCCCCAAACTACAGTATCTCACATTTAGGAGATTATGAAATGACATGAAAATTGGAATAATAAATTCAAATCTCCAAATTTGGACATACAAGGTTATTGAGAGGTTTGGCGGAGTGTCCTGTATTAGTATCAGTTGAAGGATACCATGCTGCTCTGCAGGCTGAGTGAATCTGCTTTGCTCTTATTATGTCTTAATAGGAATGCAAAAAAGTGTGTCGTGTCATCGAGTGAAAAGAAGAAGAAGTGAAAAAGACACAAGGTTTTTACATCGATCCTTATATCTCTTCACCACCAAAAAGTCCTGGCATCAGATAAGTGTTTCCCTCTGAAAGCACAAATCAAAATGGAACATGCAAATCCCCGAACATTGTACTTAAGTGCATTAATTGAGTGAATGTAATGAGTTATTTACAGTTTCGCTTTAGAGCTTGAGCAGTTCAATAATTGATAAAAGTTCCCTGAACTCCCTGAAGTGAGTGAATTTTTCTTCTTTTTAAGGGGCAAAAAACCTTAAGGAAACTGAAAAAGCTGCTGATAAAAATATATTATTATTCTTTCACACGTCTACAGTTTTGAACATGTTTACTATTCTATTTTGTGTACATACATGTGTGGTATTAATGATATTATTACATATTGTATTGCTGAAGCAGACCGCAGGCTGAATGTTGACCATCCGTCTTGCTTGTGTAATAAATGATGAACATTAAGAGACTCTGATGGACCAGCAGGGACTTTTATGGTTGCAATGAAAGGAAAATTAACCACTGTATCCTCACCACATGGTTTACCACAGATCCCAGATGCATCAGAAAATGTCAGTCAGTGTAAAATGCATGGTGAGGTTTGACCCTGTGACACACAGATGATATGAATGAAGCAACCGGGCTGTTCTCCATCTCTGAGCGAGAAGAGAAAGATGCCGACAGGTATGACGGGAAAACCCTTTGAAGCTTTAAAACTCCCCATTATTTCATTCCTTTTCTGACGCTGGGTCACCTGATAAATAGTTTGGAGTGTCAGGAGCAGATGCTCAGAGGCGATTAGCCTGACAGGCCCAGCTAAATCAAGCGTGTTGTACTGTTTAACCTCTCCACCAAACACTCTAGCTGCAAAGATGAGTGAGAATATGGCTGTCGTCTACTCGTCGTGTACATTCAGGATTGAACACTGACAGCCATGAATCACAGGCTCATATCCACACAGCCAAGTCCCATGTTGAAGGACTGGGAGAGTTCTGTGTGTATTCGAGGTATGTGTGTATTCTCACAGTGCTCCAGGCTGTTTTCCTATCGAAGCCTTCATGTAGTCACAGAGCGAGAGGCTCTTTTGAAGGTGCCACAGACCCGGTGGAGGTTGTTTTCTCTTTGCCGTTTACTGCACTGTGTTGTTTGGCTGTCTGTCATAATGAAAGCATCCTCAGTGTCATGACACGGAGATGAATATTTGATTCCTGCAGGCAGCTCAGTGGTTATGTCATACCAGAGCCACTGAAGCATCAGACAAGGCTGAGCTGCAGATAAAGACCGAAATTCTCTTGTATGGATGTGGATGAAACAAACTGAGTCAAAATTTCACTCAGTTATGATCAATATGCACACTTTAGAAAGCCAGAGATGTTAAATTAGGACATTTTGCTCCCGACATGGGCAAAGATGATGCTTAGTGCAACACTCAGAGCAGCCTCTCTCTCCCTGAGATGCACAATCAGGGCACAGACATCTTCATTCCTCTGAAGATGATTTTCCTGATGCACCTAAGAGGAAATGAAATTTAAAAAAATACGAAGAGTGGAACTTTTAATGTAAATACAAATATTGTAAGTGTGTCTTTCATCTACAGTTTGACCAAAATCCTTTCAAATAAATTATTTACTGTGGACCAATTTATCCCATTGTACATGACAGCATCAGTTGCTGTGGCAATCCAAGATTTAAATCAATAATATAAGTCAGTTTGCGTGCTGCAGCATAAAATTGAATTGAAGGCACTTGAATCTTTGTGTAATTTCGTTTGGATGGAATGTTTTTGAGCTTCTTGTTCCTTTGAATGTTTGTTAATGATTTGAATAGATTTTCCAGCCCTACTGTTACTTACTACTGTTACATTTTTATTTAGTTTTGCTCCCTCCAGTGGTGAATAATAGCATTAACAGTGCTGACTTGATCGAGGAGCGAAAACACGACCTTGGGTAGAACTGAATAGAGAAATAAAAGACTTTTTTTTTGCATTCCACATTTAAGATAAAGTTAGAGAGAGAGAGAGAGAGAGAGAGAGAGAGAGAGAGAGGGAGGGCGGAGCAGGTGCTCTTGACCAATGCCATGGATTTGACCAGGGTCTTTTTGAAGAGGGGAGGTGCTCCATGAGGAGCCCCTGTCCCGCTGACAGCTGGAACGCCCCTCCCTGATGACAGAGCAGGCCTGGATTCCTTCAATGAAAAGGCCTTTGATTGTTGGCAGGAACTCCTCTGTTTGGCTGAATGAATGTCAGCCTGTCAGAGTGATGGACGGGCGGGTGTTTCACCCCTGATAGAAACAAGTCCCCTCCAGTGAGCCGCTAACGCTCAAAGAGCAGGACCTCTGCCAGTCAGACCCTAACCTCTCCTCAAGCAGATGGAATCAACCATAACAAAGGTGGAAAAGTGACGAAAGGCAGACAGAAATTATTATCTACACAACACAAGGAGCAAAGATTTTTTTTCTTAGGGGAGATCATTGATTTGGGTGTAACAGTTATTGGAATTGAAATCATCCTTAAGCTCTTCTCCTCTTCTGAATGTCACCAAACTGTAGACTTCATGTGTGTGAATTAAAGTTAATCCAGTATCATCTGCATATGTGCCAACTGATCTGCATCAAAACATCGACAGGCTATCGTTCCATTATTCAACAGAGCTAGATGGGGGTTTTTTTGTCTCCTTGCCGGTCGGTAGTGGCAAAAACTTTTCACTCACATAACGTACATGTTCGTACACAATTAAGCAACTTTTGCAAAGTTACAGGACAGGATACAAAAACCTTCAAGTCCAAATCTGACTCAGTCATCAGTCGTCTCCGAGAGCCCCAGGCCTGCAGCGGAGTTCCCCGTGAATTACAGCCGTAACCCCTTCAACTCTCTAAGCCTTCAACAGGTCCATCTCCCATCCAAGTCTTAATTCAAATTCTAGTAAAATGACAAATATTCCCAAAGATGCCAAATCTATCAGGATGCATTGTGGGGACATCTGCATAAAATGATAGCTAACAGATGCAGAATGAAGAGAATTTAAAGGGGAAATTGAAATGCCTCAACTTCAAAAAGTAATGGTTACTATAATCGATTAATCAGATTTGTTTCAGCGATTCTCTCGCAAGTACAACATCATGACTATTTTTATATGATTTAATTTATTTATCATTACATTTATGCCTTTCTTAAATGGTAGATTCGGTCATTGAAGGGTTAAACAACGTGCCTTGTATGTGCATCTCGCCCGTCCACAGTGAATCTCCGACGCAGAGCAGCACAGGTCCCAAATATTCTGAGTCATCACTGTCCGTGAGAAGAAATCATAAACACTGCAGATGTGTACACGGAGCCCAGACCCCGGGTCAGCGAGCAGTTTTTCCTCTCTGTCCCTTTCTTCTACTTTCTCCATCCATCTCCACCTCACATACACACACATAAAACACATCAACCCAACTGTAACTGTTTATATTGACTTCAACTTAGCCCTGAGCTCGACGCCATGAATCACAGCTCGGCATGGTCACGGCAAACCTCCACACCGAGGTGGTCGTTTACATTGGACGCGGCGTTTGTGTGGGAATCCGGCCTGCTCGGGCCTTAGAATACCTGAACACAAACAGGAAATCTCTCTCCAAATACATATCAATCACCGCTCTTTCTCTCTGATTAATATGTTACTCTTCGTCACATAAAACATTTTGGGGCGATAAATCAGATTTATATGTTGCCAAACCACTTTAGGTATGACTGAAGCAAATTTTAGGAGTGATGGAGCCTCCCTGAAAGTAGAGTTAGTTCTTTAAGGAGAAGAAAGGGACTTAATGATCCCTGTGGGGAAATTAATTCTCTACATTTAACCCATGTGGGCAGCACCCACATGCACACACACACATACACACACACACTCGGGGACCAATTCTAGAGCATTCACCCAGTCTCTTGGTCAATAGCAGGAGTTTAGCCTAACGTTCATGTTTTTGTGAGTGGGGGAAACCCACGTATCAATGGGAGAACATGCAAACTCCACACAGAAAGTACTGTAGTGTAGTGGTCGACCCTGGGACTCGAACCCACAACCATCTTGCTTTGAAGAGGTAACAGTGCTAACCACTGATCCTCCTGTCTGTAGGCTAATGCTATGACACTAACTTTACAGGAGACAAAACAATGGACAGTAGTTTTACCTCGTGTATCCAAAAGGTTTTCCTACAAGGCCGTATCGCTGCTACTGTAACAGACAATACCTGAAAATGAATTTGAGGGCCACCACAGACCCCGTTACTGTCTTACACTGCAGCAAATGATCCCCATGGTGACTATATTAACCTCTTAAACATCCAATGGGTCCATTTGTATTAAGTTTGATTTTAATTCCCAAAAGCCCAAGCTTTTCAAAAATACCAATAACATCCAACAAATAAAGAATAAATAGGATCTTAACATAACTTACAGTAAGGTTTGTTATAATAAACTTTTAGATTTTTTTCTAACATAATTTTACTACTAATTATCACATTTTTTATGTCTTCTCTATACGGTGTACTCAATAATTCATTGTTACTGATGTGAAAAGGACCATTCAATTCATACACTCCTTTAAATAACCCTGAACTCTTTGCCTTAGAGTGGACTCGATTGCCAATTCATTTACCAGCGTTTAAGTGGTTAATTCTGCGACCAAGCTTATCCAGCGGTCCTATCTATCTAAAGGAAATGTAATAAGCTTCACATGTAGGAATTAACACAAAGCGACCGGCGTCACTGCGGTTTGAAGTGAATGTGACGTCACTGTTTTATTCTCAGAGGATAAAGTTCCAGCCTTGAATTGCTTAAATGTGATGTTTAAATCGTTTGCTTTCATCACCGTGAGTCAAGGAGAGTATTCAGTGCACTGGTCAGGGACAAGTCATCTAAGTGTTTTTCCTTTCACCAGCTTTTTTTTCGATGAAATGTAAGTTTGAGTTACCTCGTTCAAAGAATACAAATGTTAACATTCGTTTTCTGTTGGATGTACAGTATTTATGTAGGCACCTGAGTAGCAATCAGAGATGAGGCTCTCGCTTCCATCGGCGACAGGCGCTACGCTTACATCCCAGTTATATTTATGTATTGTGTGGAAATGTATTAAAAGCCATTAGGAAGGGAAGTCTAAACACATTCAGGGAGAAAAGTGCAAACCTATTCCAACATGTCCAGCCATAACCGCAGCCATAAAACATCCTTAAGTTAGAAAAGTCTTTTTCCTCACTTTCCACATGATTTGTTTCGTCTCTTTCACGTCGACTCATTGACTCGGCTCCCCCTTGGAGAAAGAGGGGGGATGGGGAACCCGGAGCTCTGAGAAACTCAAGACCTCGTGGCAGCATACCACTGTGACCATCACGAGCACTTAACGTCTTTTGGAAACGTCGTAGTGCTGTTTACTGTTGGCTCTGCGTGGACAAAAGCTTGCAGCCCCGGTGTCTCCACACTAACAAGGCCCATCTGAAAGCAGGAAGGGAAATATAAGCCGGCTGCTGGTTGCCACTTCATTTCCTGGCTGGTAAGAGCCCGTTTCCTGTGCATCATGGACCGGAGGGACGTTGCCACTTGTTCCCCTCCTCCACTCTTGACTCAGCCCAAATTAGAGCTCAGCTGCAAACCATTTATTTTAAGGTCGGGCCGACTAACGGTTTCCAGACTGGGTCTTGATAGGATGCAAATTGAAAAAGACGTTTTGTAGGATGGACGATGTAAATCAGCGCTGTAGTTTGTCAGGTCCGGGCAGCGGTTCAAGCAAAGGCTCTGCTCGCGCTCTTTTCTCAGCACCAAAGTGTGGAGAGCGTGTTACAAAAACACATTTTCATACACAGCAACTATTCCATCACAACTGTTACGCTGTCTGCAAGGGCCAGAGCTGTCCCACATGTGAAATTTGAGTTTGAAATCAACCAGTGCCACTAATATATAACAAATATTTGACAGATTTTCTTCACAA
Organism: Brotula barbata; assembly: GCA_900303265.1. Lineage (NCBI taxonomy): Eukaryota > Metazoa > Chordata > Actinopteri > Ophidiiformes > Ophidiidae > Brotula > Brotula barbata. The sequence continues at coordinate 34,557 of OMNV01010847.1, read as the reverse complement.
GACTTCAGAAAGAGAAATATTTTCATACACTTTAACTACAATTCTTCTTGAAGACCAAAAGTTATTTCTTAAAGTGATGGACTGTGACTTTAGAAAATGTTGGTAATTTTCTGGTGATTTCCATTTTAGTTAGGTCATTGACATGTTTGTCAGTCGGTCGGCTCATTCTGGAGACATTTGGAGTTCACTTTCCAACTCTGTGGACCTTTGAATAGATCCCTGCCCTAAAGCGCTAAAGTTTTATGTTTACTAAGATGAAAAGATGCCTCTGAAAGTGTTCTGTTAATAATTTTACCCCTTCTCTAACATGAAGTAGCTGACAGAATATTGTGGAGAAACACATTTTAAGGAAAAACAGATCCCAAAGAAAATCGATTTTACCAGGCGTTACCATCATAAACGTTCTCGGAGAATCCACCGGAGACGTTTCGGCCCTATTGTGGCGTGCATAACCTTTCTCTCTCTTTGTGCTGCTTGAGTAATAGCACAGAGATCCACATGGGTCCATTTGAAGGCCTGCAGAAACGGTAAATCAACATTAAATATCTCAAGAATATTGCAACTTACAAAGCAAATAACACTGCAACATCGAAATCGTGTCATTTTGTAACGTCTCCAGAGTATGTCAAGTTGAGTCACATCCAATGTCTAAAAGGACTTTACAGGCCCACACCCAAAGCTCTCTCTCGGTGGACAAGAAAAACTCCCCAAACAAACTTAACACAGGGGAAAAAAGGAAGAAACTTGAGGAGAGGAAATTCAAAGAGAGATTCCCTCTGCTCAAGGGATAAATTAAATTAAGGGTAAATTAGGGGTAAATTAATAATGTAGAAGGTCTGTAACAATGCAGGAAAATAAAATGAAAAACAACACTTGAAACCTTAAAAGAGTCCACATAGTATGACTTTAAAGTGGAGGTAGGTATATTCAAGTAAAGGCCTGCTTCTGTGGCCTGTCTGTCTGTGTCAGTTATCCAGATCCCACCAGCGTGTGTTCCTGTCCCTTTGTTTGGAGTTGGGGGGTAATTACTGGCAGGACCTGCTCAGACTGCTTTCTTCCAGATGGCAGGCAGGCAGGCAAGACCGAAGTGCTGCTCAGTTCTACCATGTGCTCACTCTGGAGCCTCCAGCCAGCACTTCAGCTGGCCTGGGGCTGCTTCAGGCCTGGCTGAGCTGAAATGGGTCATGGTCAAAACAGTTTTGGCCGAGGAAGAAAAGCTTCTGTTTCCCAGAACCCAGAAATCAAACCCTCTGTAGCTGTGCGAAAGCTCTTATTGAGCCCCGTGCAGACAGGGGGTTTGATCGCAGATGGCCCAGTTTCCTGAAACCAGAGGGGGTAAATGTGGGGTAAGGGGGTTGAGTGATGATTGGATGTGGAGCTGAGCTAGAGTTCAAAGCGTACAGCTGGGAGAGAGGGGAAGACTGAGAGGTCAACAGATTGGCTTCGGTGGTTTCTGGAGTAGACGGGCCTACCCAGCGTACTCAGCTGCCTCGCGAGTCGTGACGTATCTGACCTCTGTCTGACCAACATTCATATTCATGCAGCTAACAAGAGAAAATTCAAATTCCATCCAAACGAGCCGCTCCCATCCTCTGTTTCTGCGTCCTTATAAGACCGTAAGACGTACGACTGACTTTGATGCTTATATAGTCACTGTGAGGATTCAGCTGAAGGATTCATCTGCTTCGACTTTACTCTTTGTCATCAGGTCTGTCATGTGTTTAGGTTCACTGGATGGTGACTGGCAGCTGTGAAAGAGAACACTTCATGGTCGGAGAAAACCAAGATGGAATGGGATGTGTGACAAAAGCCAGCCACAAGGAAGCAAACAAGCTCAGACAGCTCAATCATCACTCGCTGAATAACCGGTAGAGCGCAATCCATCAAAAGAGACTGCTGCTGTGAGGATTCGCCTCAGATTACATCAGAAAAAGCCATGATTTTACTAGAGCACTTTGCTGTTCGGATGAAAGGCTTCTGTGTCCATAAAGTCAAGTTCCAGGGTCCACCTAATGTTCTACATGATAAACTGTACACATATGATTATCAAAATTAGAGGTACGCAACAGTCACACTATATCAACTAAAGGGAATTCAAAAGGATTTATTCTTACGTTACACAGCACATGCAGTATTGTTTAACTGTCCTTTCCCTGCAGCTGGTCTCCCTTAATGCACCAGACAAAACCAGGCCTGGGAGCTGGCTGACACATTCCTCCAAAGACTCCGTTTAACTTTACTCACATTTTCCTCTGGCTGATATCCTGAGTCAACCATCAGCTCCAAAAATTCACAGGAACAAAAACACCCGCACGCAGAAAACAAAGACGACGCAGGAGAATGGCTCACAGAGAAAAGGAGAAGGAGAAGAAGGGGGGAAATGGTCTTTTTAGGTTCAAAGACGCTCTGTCTCCCCTCCGCACTCATCCTTTCATTTTGTGGCACATTGGCCCCTAGGGGAATGGGATTTGCTTGTCATTGGTGCCATTCACCTGCCAATCAGACTGTTATAGGATCTGATGGGCTCCGTGTTGCGGAACAGAAGCCACCCAGCCAAGAGGCACATGAGATGAAATAACCACCTGTTTATGGGTCCAAAACCATCTCCAGTGTCTAAAAAAAACCCTGAAAGTTCAGCTCCCGATGATTCCAGAGCTTTATTTTGAAGACATAACCTCTTGAACTCTGTGATAACCACCAAAAATCCATAAACACTCGAGATTTATATCAAATTCTAGTGAAAAGCCCAATGTTTCCAAATATATCTGAGGATGCATTCTACGGAAAACTGTTTAGAATGATTTCTAACAAATTCAGGATAAAAAGAATTTTAAGGGAAATTCCTAGAGAAAGGAAAATGCCATGGCTTTAGCGTTACTATAATGGACTATTTTTATATGATACACCTCCCCCCTGTGAAAACTCCTTTTACAACCACATGAGATTTACGTGGTGAATGTGATAAATTCGGAATTTACACATTTTATTGCATCCCAACAAGAAACACTCCAGCAGAGATGAACCCAAACTCTTGTAGGGATCCACCATTACACTCGTGCAGTTTGGTTATTAGAAGGCATACGAGACATAAAGACCTGATTATGTCACTTTATAGGTGGTTATAACTCCACAAAAAGGGGGGGTTAAGACGTGCACATTTGTGGTTTATAAAATCTTGTGACCGAACCAAAATCTGGTGAAATGAATACGCTGAAGACGCATTCCAACCGTATTGTGTTCCAGTCCCAACCCACCCAGCCTCAAGCCCTCCATGCCAGAACACAGTATAGAGTAACAGAGAGGAACGTGTCTGCGAGGCATTAAAGTGTTGTAAAACAGGAGACAGAGTTCAGGAAACACATCCAGGTGGCCTGCTGTCCCATATCCTCTGCTGCTAATGAAAAGTCACCCCTCTCTCTACCACAGCTGGATTCTTACATGAACTTAAAACCCCTTAGACGTTGGTAAATGAAATGAGAAGCAGAGAGTTCAGGCTTATTTAAAAAAAAGAGTTTGAATATATTTAATGGGCCTTAGTAAACTATTAATGATAAATATATCACAAAATATAACCAAATCTCATAATTCCCAGAGAAATTATAGTAAAAACAAAAAAAATTCATTACAATGACCGTTTTTAATTTCCCTTAATAATCTCTATATTCTGGATGTGTGTTGTATCATTTTTCATACATATTTGCCCGCACCCTCCTGATATATTTGGTATCTTTGGGAACATTGGACTTTTCTCTTGAATTTAGAGTTAAACTTTTTGAAGATGGACCCATTGGTAGGTACCTCAGAGTTTAAGGGTTAATCTGTGCAGATTGTTACAGTGTGTGACTTTGACGATGGTGCTGAAGGCTCATACAAGGATGATGGAGTGTTATACACGTTTGTGTTTATTCCTCTTGCAACTGATCAGTCAATCAAAAACAAGCTTAATCAGCTTTCCGCATGACCAGCAACAATAATTACAGTTTTAATGATGAAAGAATTGAACTCTTACTTAAAGAACCAAATTCCCACTGGCTGTAACCTGAGAGCCTCAGGGTGGTACTGGGGGACTGCAGGGGCCCTCTGTGTTAAAAGGGTCCAGTCAGGCTTGGTCTGATCCACACAGACTCCCACTCAGTCTATGTACAGACCCTCACAGCAGGATCCCGCCATCTGGACTCGTTCCTGTTCCGACAGGGTGACTCTCAAGGCCCATCTGTATTAGTGGTGCGTTCACTGTGGGCCCCAGGAATGTTCTTTTCCAGGAGGGACTCGGCAGATTTAGGGGATGACGGCACACAGTGATAAATAATTTTGCCCCGTACGCTGGAGCATGCCATTTTGTCAACATCTGTATTTCATTTTTAGTGCCCTGGTCCAGCTCGGGCTCAATCGTTTGGTTTTAGTGTCAAAAAACTCTTCAAATCACTTTGAGATTTATTATTCACTCTTTGAATCCTAAAACTCACCCATTGGCATAATCACAGAGAAGCTTTATTGTATCACTTTTTTCATAGTGAATGGCCTGTGAAACAATAATAATATGAAAAACAAATAACCTGAGCTGAATGAGACTGAAATGCCTCTCGGTCTGCCAAGGGTTCCACCGGGTTTGGCTGACAGAAACGCAAAATTATCAATACTGTAGCAGAGGAGCACATCCAGACGGGACCTCTCCGCATGCATTACTGCCATTCCTGCGCCTACAGCGACAGCTCAAGCCTATTAGCTGTTTGGTTACTATGGTAACTGTTACCAAAATCCCAAAGGGGGCAACAGGAAGGGGTCAGAGGGCAACAGTAAGTCATGTGGCAGATAACAACCACATGTCTTGACTGGGATTCGTGTCTTTTCTGGGGGGGGGGAGGGCCACTGACTCATGCAGATAAAGATATAATGTAGTGCTGACATGGTCCTCTCCAGCTGTATTCCTGCTGATGAATAGCTATGCAAACTTGGAAAGAATAAGCAACAGAAAGAAGAAGACGCTCTCCTGGGTTTACATCTTGAAAACTCTGCAGTCCTGCACGTTAAAATTATTGGTCTGGCACCAGCTGAATAGTTTAATAAATATCAATCTTAGCGCGATGGGATATTAAAAGGGGAGAATGCTACTGACAGACAAAGCTTGGCATGAAAAGTTTTTGCGAGTGAATGTATTCTTTTTTTTTTTAAATATCCTCACAGATGTCAAGTGATTTTTCCTCATGAAACTGGGAAAGCTCATCACAGATCAGACTGGGGAGAGTTTTACAGAAAAGTTATAGTTTTTCTGTGGAAGGGAGGTGTGTGAGGGGTCATGTAGTAAGAGCTGTCTGGGGGTAAAAAGAGTTCAGTTATTGAAAATATCTACAGTGTGGTGTTAATAATTCAACACTGATGCAAACACCAGCTCAGCACCTCTGCTTTATCAATAGTAAACCAATTTCTGACCATCATAACAGCAGCCGGCTCGCTGTGTTAATTTTCCACCGTGATGGGAATTGAACGCTGCGTGTCATTGACAGGTCCGAATGCCTGGGAATTGATTTGCAACCTCCATCAGAGCTGCGTCCTGTCCCCTCTGAGATGCTGATCAATGAGCTCCTTTCTTGAACACAACACATACCACATTCATCCTCCATACAGCCGTCTGCCAGCATTTTCACTTGAACCACTTTTAATCACGTCCCCCGGGCCTCCTACATGTTTCCTCATTGAATATGGCTCAAATAAATAAAAGTGAGGCATTAGTTCCCTGGGATGTGACAGAGGGATGGGTTCACTGTAACATTATTCCATGAGCAAATGTGTCAGAAAGCTACCAGACACAAAGGATGTGTGGATCCACCCTCCAGCACGGCTTTTGTTCTGCTGCATTTTGCTTTGTGCTTTTAAGCTCAAATCCATTCTGTTCACTCTCCTGCTGAAACGTATCAGGGGGATGTAAAGCTGCCTACGCCACCTGGTGGTTTTTCTATAGAACATTGAGGAATAGAGGCAAAAGAGGGAACTCACAAAGGATGCCTGTCGGTGGTGGTAAATGTAACCAATCAGCAGCCGCGGGTCTTCTCATTGGCTAAAAAGGAGCCGTAAATCAAATCCGCCCAGAGGGAAACGTTCTGTGATCCTCTCAGAGCTGTTTGGGACGCTGAGAGGTGAAGATCCCTCCGTGAAAACCCAATGGCGTTATCACAGCCTGTAATAAATAAATAAACAAATAAATAAATAAATAAATAATAGAAAATTAAATAATTTTGAGTTCAGCGTCCAGTGTAATTTACTATTTATTTCTTTTATAATTTTAATTATTTTTAGAATTTGAGTTTTGTTATCTAGTGTAATTTTCTGGTGAATTTTTTAAATTATTTTTAGAATTTTGTGTTTACTAGCAAGTATAATTTCAGAATTATTTCTCAATGATTTTCCTTATTTTTAGAATTATGACTTATCAGTAAGCATAATTGTATTGTTGGTTTATAATTATATTACACATTTTAAGAAATATGATTCTACGAGTAATAATAATTTTATTTTTACTGTTTCATTTAATTGGTAGTTTGTCCGTTCATTTTACAGAAATTGACAACAAAACCATGTCTTCATATTACACATGTCGATTACTTTAAACGCATTCTGTTTATTTATCTGTTGTTTGAAATAAACCATCGTTTCTCCTTAAAAAAGCGGTTATGTCCTTATTTATTTGACTTCAAACATCCTGAATAAGTGCGTGTGTGTAAACATGTCGCGCTGCCTGAGTCCCCTGTCGTACCCAGCTTACACCCATGGGTGGCAGGCCTGTTCCGGACCACAGGACGGAGCGGACCAGCGGACTTCTCTGTGATTGGTCGGCGCTGTGCGCGTCCCCGTCGTCTCCTCCCGGTTTTCCTGGCATGACCTTTTCCCTTGGCAACCACTTCCTCCGAGCATCTACGGCCATCTTTAATTTTAACTCATTCATGAAAAGTTACTCCGCTACTGTAAACGCGCTTTACGGCACCTTGGCGCGCGGAGCGGCGTCGTGAGCGGTCGTTTGCGGACACTTTACAGCGACACACCGGAGAGGTCACATACCGGCGGCGTCCGTCGTGAATGTTGTCATTTACAGCGTCATGCGGGCAGGATTCCACGCGTGTTTACCGACTGAAACCTGCGCCGCGTGTTTAGGTTCAAAGTGAACGAACACGCGTGGAGATACCGGGGTGCTGCTGTGTACTGACGAGTGTGCGCTTCGCTCCGGACACACACAGCAGGTGAAGCGCTGTGAACTGTGCGTGTATGGGTCATTCTCTGCGCACGCGTGTGTGTGCATGCGCGCGCGCGTGCGTGTGTGACTGGAAATAGATCCGCCACTTTGTTTCCTCATTTTGTGAATAACCGGATGATGTTCGCCTTGTCCACTTCGCATTCATTTTGTGTAATTCGGTACACAATAACACAATACCGTGATTATTACCATATTATTAAGATATCATTGTTACTATTATTATTATTATTAGTAGTAATAGTAGTAGTATTGTGGTATCTCTAGATTAGACTTTATTTTGCCATTGTGCACAGTAGTTTCCAAAGTAAGATAAGAGTAATTTGGTTATATATATATATATATATATATATGGTGTATACAGGTATTCACTGTAGATAATCAGTGTCGGATCTGTTTTACTGCAGCAGCTGTTATTCCAGCACCTTTGCTCAGGGAAATCATAGTTCCTACCTGTACTTGTGGTTAGGGACTGAGATTTGTGTTGGTGATTATGACAGATTGTAGCCTAGAGTGACTGGCGATGTTACATGTTTATCAATGTGTCATAAAAACCACATGTTTGCGGCCTTGAGCTGCTCTTACTCGAACAGGACTCAGAAGTCAACAAGGAAGAATGCAAATAATAGCTTAGTTGCTGCTTGGATGTGAAATATGACTGTTGGCGCTCTTTGAAGGATCCACAGTTAAAAAGTCAAATTAGGGTGACGTTTAAAGAATTTCTTATATCATGGATGTCACCTTTAAAACAAAACAACACAGTAAACAGCCCAACAAGAAAGTCTTCATCAGGCTGTCTAAACTTAAATCTCTACCTTGACTGCTTTGGACTATCTAGCTGAGGTTGAAGGACTCAGATGTTGTTTTTATTTATATCTTCCCATATTATTCCATCTCTGTTTATTTCAATTTATTTCATCATCTACACCTCCTGTTGCACTGTCAAGGAGCAGGAATTTTCTCCATTTTCCCCTTACATACTGTATATATGAAGGTTTTTCTTGTCTTCTGAGAGAGTTTTGGGCTGATAGTGAACTATTGATACTTTAATGTTACATTGGGGGATACAGCTAAACTTTGCTTAATTTTTTTTTTTGCTTTCTCTTAATGGCAGGATGAGAAAGAAACAGACTGCCAAACAGAGGAGGACTGAGGAGACCACAGTTGTCCAGGAATTTGTAGTGGAAAAGATAATTCGCCGTAGAATCTCCAATGGGAGAGTGGAATATTTCCTCAAGTGGAAAGGCTTCACAGAGTAAGGGACATTTACCAAATATATATATATAGTAAAGTGTATTCTCTCCTTTCTGCTGATTGTGCTGTTTTTGATTTCTTTATAGTGCTGAAAACACATGGGAACCTGAAGACAATCTAGACTGCCCTGAGCTCATTGAGGAGTTCCTGAAAAACTTCCAGCTGTCTGCGGAGAATGAGGAAGAGTTCATCCCCAAAGAAGAAATGACAGAGCAAGAGACGGAAATTGTGAGTATGCGTGGAATACACCGGTGGAATTTAGAGTCAGGGTGTTATTTCTGTGTTATTTCACGGTACTTCCACTTCTAAATGTGCAGGCAGCACAGCTGATGCATATAAAGTATCTGATCCTAGGTTTTGAAAAATTCTGCAAGATATGTAATTATAAACATGAAATGATCACAGTAAACTCTTTGGGACTTGACTTTCTCCTAGAGACAGACGACACGTAGCATAAACACACTGTGACAATTTCATGTTGTATTTGTTTGTGTAGGTTCTAACATTCCATTGAAGCTACTGGATATGATGAGAATAAGAAATTAGCGATATTAAGTAAGATATCTAGTAAGTGTAATTTTTATTTAAACTTATTTTTTTAAACTTGAGTTAGCAATTGTAACTATGACAAGATACATTGGTAAAGATGTAGCCACAGGCGAGGCTTGAAGGGGCGAAGAAGATTTGAAAACCCCAGAGTGGAAGATTCTAAATCTGAATCTGAAACTAACTAAACAGTACATCGTGTGCGAAGGTGGTTGTTTTGTGGTCGTCATGTCATAGTCAAAGTCAAAGCCACTAATTTCCCTTCTTTGAAATTGGTTTGCAGTTTAAAAACCGGAATGTTGGGCGTTTGTGGGTGCTGATGCCCGTGTGTTCGTCTGTTACAGTCGTGTATGCAGTTGCAGCAGCAGGCCGACAGCGACAGACTTCAGCCAGATGAGCAGTCGCAGAGCCCGCCTAACCTCAGCACTTACCTCGAGCCGGAGTGCATCATCGGCTCCACAGACAGACAGGGAGAGCTCATGTTCTTAGTCAAATGGTAACTCCGTAGCTTCCCCTTTTCTCAGTCTTAAGGCTGTGGTTTTGTAGCCAAAACACGAGAGGGAACCTGGAGGTTTTAGCGTGACTAAAAAAACAGTAATCCAACTTCAACAAAAATGGAATGTGTCGGATCTGAGAAACTTTGTCTTTATTGCCCTTTCTGGCAAAAGTCTGAGGCCTGCCTCAGGGAAATACTTCATCAGTTAGCAAGAGACACCTGGCTCAAGATCTGAAAAAGTAGAGGAAAAGTCAAATACACACCAGTATACTGGAGAGAGATCTTACTGGGTTTTCAGGAAGTAATCATACCCCTTTTGTTATCTAACAGCCTCATAACTAAAAAGCTCATCCTCAGCAGTGTACACAAAATAACCCCATATTAACAGAGTGCAAATATGTAAATACAAATATGCTGATATATGTACATATAAAAATGTAAATGTATCAAAAATGAAAAAAAGAAATATACAAAAGAATTCATATATTACATTGCAAAGGGTCTTAATACATTTACAAAACGATGTAAACTCTTTGTCATTTTGGGATATGTTGCTATGAAAACCAAATAAAGGTGTTAAATGAAAATACTTTAATATATAATGTATATCTAATATATTTTTCATGAAAAGTGATGCCAGCCAAAACATTATGCATTAGTAGAATATATTTTGATGAATAAATGAAAGATTTCTGCTTTACAAAGGAATCATCATTGTATGCTTTATAGCTGCAAGCTAATTGACTGAAAAGGTCCAAGCTCTTGAAAATGGTCACTCACTCGTGCCGTGTCCTGCATTCCAACATTCTCATGTGTGTTTTTCACATTTAAAACGTTAAATATGCTGGAAAATGTTCCATTTTTGCACTTCCAGTCATTTCTGTGTTTCCCCACAGGAAAAACTCTGACGACGTGGCCCTGCTGTCGGCCCGTGAAGCCAGTGCCAGGTGTCCCCAGGTGGTCATCGACTTCTACGAGCAGAAGCTGACCTGGCACTGTGGAGACGAGGAGCAGTGAAGTGTGTGTGCGTTTGCGTGTGTATGTGTGTGTGTTTATGGGTTGTGTACAAGAGGTGAACCGCTAAACAGCTGCGTTGAAACCTCAAGTTTAGTTTAACCTCCATTGAGCGTCCTCCTTCAGCTGACATTAGAGGCACACTGTGTGAAATTGCGTCCCGCAGCAGGGGGATTTACGGATTCTGGCAGGTGCAAAAACCTCAGCGGGGATGAAATTTAAAGTGCTTCAGTCCTGCGGTGCACTGTGAGGTCACTGTGCCTTTGTGGAGACTGTGATGGAGTCTAGAACTAACCTTTGTGTAGAGTTGATTCAAGTCAGACTAACCCACAGCAGCTTTGGTCGTGTACCATCAAGTAGCAGACACAATCACTGTGGACACGTGTGTGTGTGTGTGCGTGTGTTTTTCACATTAGTTCTGATGAAGTAACGTAGGATTAGGATCTGTTACACTGGGCCTTGTTTGTCTTCATGTATGCTTTATATCTTATGTAGGAAATGTAACTGCTGTACCTTGGCTCTTAGTGTGTGATTAGATTTGATGATTGTAGACTTTGCTGTTCAAACGTCTGTTGTTGGAACTGTCGTGTCAGGTGTTCGTAGCCGTACCTATAATTGTGTCTCCGTGTGACGTTTGTGATTGATGTAGGCCAGCGTTGTTTTTTTTTCCCCCACTTGTATTCCAACTAGAAGGATGTGATTGGTCAGTTGGTGTCACACGACACTGAAATGGTTTCTATAAATTTGGATGCACAAGTTCAGGTTTTGTCACCCTAAAATGTAAAAATGTGTGTATTTGTAGGATATCTTCAGTGCTTGTATGTAAATGACATGGGCTGTTTCCCAATGTGCTGACTTCAGTGCAAATCAGAGTCCAAACGTGGAAGTCCCCTGGACACGCCCGTCACATTGAGTGTGCACAGCACCACACCCTGACAGTATGAAATCCCCACAATGCATTTACAGAATCATTAACCTTTTGAGCACGGCCTCAGAGCACTTTCACGCATAACAGTAACTCCATAGCGATAAGTAACACGTCCATATGCCTAATTAAAGGCTGCACAATATAAATTTATTACACTCGTAGGTCATTGTGTCAATAAACAACAATTTAAAAAGCCTCTGCTGGCCATCAGCCATCATCAATCAGCATCACCATCAACAGATGAAAGTTATTAATGACACAGGCATTTATTAGCAGGCTTAAAGAGCCCATAGAATAGAAAGAACATGGCCCTTTGTTCACTGTTTTTTTAGTCCATCACATGACAACATTTGGCGCTTTTATCCAAAGCAACTTACAAGTTATACATTCACCCACTAACAGCGGTGGTATCCATGCAAGGCACCAGGCCAAAGTTAGCAATTTAACATCTAACCTGTCTGCCTACAGCGCTCCCTCAGACTGTCAAAATGCAGAGTCAGCAGATCAGCACATTGGAAATCAGGCGTGGTTCTTCTACAGACGTCTGCACTGCCCATCCTCTGGTTGGAATATGAAGGGGAATAAAAGAGTAGGCCACAGGTGTCAAAGCCGTTCCATGGAGGGCTGATAGGCTGTAGGTTCACAGTCCAACCAGATCCAATCCAGCTCCTCTTCTAATTGAGATTGTGGTGATAATTGTAATCAGCTTGTTTCTTGTCTCCTGGCCCTTCACTGTTTTAAAACGTTGCCCACAATGCTCCTGTTGCTCCAATAAGCTATTTACCAAATGACCTCTGCACCATTACGTTGTTGGAATGCCTGAAATTTATGAAATAAAATTTGGCCTGGTACGCCCTCAAAAAGTGACGTCCGGGTAGGCTTAAATCAGAGAGATATAATATTTTCGTGTGAAATTTAATCAGATGTAAGAATAATGAGAATAATTTTTCTGCACCTTTGGTGGCCAATAAGATTGTTGAATGCAGCACTTTAAAAAGGAGACTTTGATGTCTCAGGCCCATGTAATGAACCTGATGGCACTGCCCTCACCCAGCATATCTCCCATGCTACTGAATTACTGTAACTGTTGACCATGGATCTGTGAATAAAGAAAACCTCTGTGAACTTCTCTCTTGATGTTTTGCCTTTCACTTTTGTCACATGTTGCATCACAGGACTGCAACTGTAATTCAATTACAGCCGAGGCAACGAAGTATTGTAACGTGTTTTGTAAGATTCAGAGAGCAAGTCAATAAAATAATAAAGGACGGTATTTGATGGGTGACTTATATGTTCTGTTACTCTGAAAATCTGTTACTCAGTAATCTGCATAAGTTCTGTTTTTGGTGTGTTATACATAAGGAGACTCGGGACCAGTGGGGAGGAGTGCAATGCAGTCTTGTGACTTTGTTTTCAAACCTTTACCCCTAAACAAGATGAGCTGATAAAGAGCATCGGCGCAATGCTAAGCACAGCAAACACAGAGACATCCTGACGATATCGGGATTTAAAGGCACCACAACTTAAACCATGAGAGAACTACCTGACAATTTAGTGAATCCGGTAAGTCTGACGTTTTTGTTAAAAAGAAACCGAAAGATTCTTAGAAACAAATCAAAAAATCCTCATCTCGAGCAATAACGGATATTCGGTGGGAAATTCCTCAGCTGTATTTGATGCCTTTGTCATTACACTTCCTCCATCTGGCAATAAAAAAGTTCCCTTTTTTCACAGGCTGTGCATTGATTTCGACATTTCAGTGTGTTGCTTCCTTTCTCCATGCAGCAGGTCATCAGCGTCTGGGTGCGAGACCCACGGATCCAAAAAAATGACTTCTGGCATGCCTATATAGACTATGAAGTTTGTTTACAAGTAAGTGAAATGATAAAATCCTCTTGTTCTGCTTCTTATATCAGTTTATTGGATGTTTATGATACTGATGTGTCTCACTTGTGTCTTCTTGTAGACTAACAGCCTGTATTTCACCAAGAAGATCTCAAGTGTGAGGAGGAGATACAGCGAGTTTGTATGGCTCAGACAGAGACTACAGGCAAATTCCATGTTAATGTAAGTGCATTCGCAGTGAATTGATCAAATGTAAACAGCAGAAATGAGTCCGATTGTTGATTTTTTTTATAGGGTGTACTTCTTTGTTTTTATTTTAATGCAGAGTACAGCTACCAGAGTTGCCCCCAAAGAACCCTTTCTTCAGTCTGAACAATGCTAGACAAATCTCTGAACGGATGACTGGACTTCAGAAGTTTTTGAATGAGTAAGAATGACTTCCTCGTATCTGGAAATGTACCAAACCACAAACACTGCAATGGAGATCGCTGTAAGATAAGTGAGGATAAGATAACATGAGATAGCACTTTATCCATCCCTTGTGGGAAAGTCTTGGTAAATGGTAAATGGACTGCATTTCTATAGCGCTTTTCTAGTCTGTAGACCACTCAAAGCGCTCTTGTGTAACAGCAGCAAAAAAAGTTGGGCCACATGCCAACAGAATAGATGAGTATAAAAATAAGAAAAAATGTAAAAAAAAAAAAAAATTTTAAAAAGCAATGATAACAGCAGCTTGATCACAATACAATAATAACAATGTCATTTAAATGAACCCAAATTAAAAGCCAAATTTAAAATACAGGTCTTTAATTTCATTTTTTAAAATACCAAGGGAGTTTATAGAAAGTACATAGACAGCTAAAAATAATGGTATGTACAAACAGACAGACATGGTAGCCTCAAATATTTAAGTTTCCTTCTCGTCCTAAATCTGCAGGATCCTTAAGAGCCCTCTGCTGCTGTCCGACAGTCATCTGCACCTTTTCCTGCAGTCGCAGCTCAGCATATCTAAAATGGAGGCCTGTGCTGCGGGTAGGACACATTACACCGTGGCACAGGCTGTCCAGTGTTACGGATGTGGCCTGAGACGCTTCTACTCTGAAGAGGACCTGCGGACCGACCTCAGCATGTCCACGTCCTGTGACTCCGACATAGACAGGTACAGCATCATGAAGAGACGCGTCACTGATCCATGCACTATTCCCTACATTATAAAACATCCATTCTCTATCCTTGTCCTCTCCAGTGTGGAGTCTAAAGATCCAGAGCCCCAGATTAAGGATTTGTCATTAAAAAAAGCAAAGTCTGCTCCTTTGCTCGAGGCAGTGAGAACCAGCCAGGAGGAGTGAAAGCGTCATCATCACATCACTGCTAGAAAAGCGTGTGTGTCTATGCTCTTGTAGCCTGTACAGCCTTTTAGATTTAGAAAAAAAAGTATTATGACATTATCGTTCTGCACTGTGTATTTTGTTATCAGGAAAATAAAGCTTTGTGTTTACCACTGTGTTCTGCTGTCTTAAAGTGATAGCACCAATGTGCCAAAAGATGGCAGTGGTGTTACATACAACTCTGTGTTTTGTGCCTCTACACTTCCAAATGACTTACAATTATTTCATTAACATTAGTTGTTGATTTGCCGCCTATGTGTAAATAATAATAGTGTGATGTCATTGTGAAAACCCCCTGTCTCTATGTGTGGACAAATTGTTTTCACCAGCTATGGAACAGTTGTCATCTGCTGGCGGCTGTGGTGCGCATCAGTGTGACGCGTATAACAGGGCCCCTACTTAGATTTCAGACAGCCCCCATGTCAGGTGTGTGACTGGTGGGACGTCCTGTGGGGTCCTTTGGACTCGATCCTGTCTGAGAGGGGACACAGGTAGACGTAACAAAATGCCAGCTGCACTGACAGAGTCGACCTTTGTATTTGGATGAGCCTATATTCTCAACAGTCACGTCCCTCTTTGTGTCTGCGTGTGTGTAGGTGATGAACACACACACGTACACACACACATTCCCATAGTGAGCAGCAGCATGCAGAGGTGGTGGCTGCTTGGAGGGATATTCATTATGAATTCGAGATGGGAGGAGACAGTAGATTTGTGACATAGACATAAATGTGTATCAGGGATGGGCAAGAATACAGAAAAATGTATTTTGATACAAAATAGATGTACCCTTGTAAATATAGCAGAATAAACTACAGAATACTACAGTTCAAAAACGGTATTGAAATAAAATAAAATGTATGGTTGCTATGTTGAAAATACAAAATTGCATTTGGTGAGAGCATAGAAACTAAATCTAAAATAAATAGGTACATTAAAACACTTAAGAAAAGCCCCTGATATCTGGTGAGTTTCTGTTTCACGTTTATTCAGCGATTTCGTTCTCTGGAATGCACCATTAACTGATGGCTAATTAGCTGGCTAACCGTGCCCTATGATATCACATTCAATGGATGCAAATTAAATGTCCTTTATGTCCGTTGGATTTACATTTTTGAAAACTTTAGCATTAAGCCAAATCAACCTCTTTCTTCTTACTTTACCCTTGACATTGATGCGCGTTGTTTTGTTTCACTTAGCCAGCCAACACATAGCAATGCTAGATGTGATAACTGGAAAATTTTGCTAGATTATGTTTAGCAAGATTATTAATATTAAGATTATATATAGATTAAGATTATTAACAAAAAGTATACTTTGCAAAATCATACACCATCATACAACTCACAATGAATGCTAAATTTATACCAAATATTAAACTAATAATCTAATCCTGGGGGTATTTTGATACAAATTACAGCATTTTTTTAACAGTGAAATACATAATTGTGTTTGTGTATTTATAATCTATATTTCAAATAAAATGATCATGAATATTGCCATCCCTGTGTGTACACATCTCGACACACTGATAGATGCACGCGTGCGTCTTTGTCCTTGCTTGTCCATGCAGGGCAGCATTTCCTAGCACGTTCACACACTGAGGCTGAGAGCTGCAGATGTTTGGTCTGTTTATGTGCTCAAAGGAGGCTTAAGAGTCTGATGCAGCTCGAACACACACATAACAAACCGCTGGGGTGATCAAATGTGGTCTATTCAGTCCAGACCAAAAACAAAAAACAAAATAATCAAAAACTGAAACTCATAAGCTTCACAAATGTTGGATGCATTTTTCAGGGGATTGGTATGAATTAACTGGTTACTCAGCTCTCAGATATCAGTGACAAAGACTCAAAACACCACACGAGCAGCAAATTAACATTCATAGACATTTTGTTTCTGATAGAGCAACTTGACCATACATAAATGTGACCATACATCAGGGAAACTAACGTAAAACGTTGACTGGTTATCAACTCATCAAATGAATCCACACGTATTAATGTGCAGGACGTCCGGCCACCTAATGTCTGTTGTGTGCTGTTACGTAAATCCTACACGGTGGTGTGTGTGTGTCAGTGTTTCACCCCGGCGGTCTGATGGCTTTACTCTGTAACAATAACGCCCTCCCTTTTCCTCACACTGCTGGTTTTAGTCTTAACCTGTCCACAAGGAGTGACCCCTCTTTTAATGGTCTGTGACTCTGCTCCACTGGCTGTTAACCTTCAGCCACTGTAGCCTATCCTGTCAGTGCTGTCATGACAACACTGACACATTTTAGCCCATCAGGCCTCGGACGATCGATAGCCTAACAGCTCCCTGCTCCATGCTGCCTGACCCCTAATGGAGTGAGAACATGGAGGAGTGGCTAAACTCACCCCGCCCCCCTCCCCCCGTCTGGTCTTTAGCTGGCTCTGTCCAGAATTATTGAGAAAGTTTACAAGATAAAATCCTGTTTTCATTATCGCCACAAAATGTTGAGATCTGTTTATTCTGATTAGTATGCTTATTGTTTGACTCATAAAAAATGGAAGATAAGATAAAGGAGAATGGCCCCGCTGGGAGAGGCCCATCTGCCTCGGACCAAGTCAGCATTTCTTTCTGCCACAACAGCTCGAATAACTTCCTGCCTCAGGACTGTGATCCCATGCGTGACTCGCTTTCCCCTCCGTTTTGTAATAAACACAGAATCGCAATGGCGAAGCTTCGTTTTTACACAATCAAAAGATCCGAAACTGTCCAACTTCGGAGTAACAATATGAAATCCCAATCTCCTGCCGAGCAGACCGCACACAGCCTAAACAAATGGGAGTATTGAGGCAGATATGCTCCACTGGAGGCAAATTACAGATAAATCAGAGGCTGCTCATGCATTTTAAGTGCCACATTATACAGAATCCATTAGTAGCAATAGGAGTTCAGCAGCACTTGAGATATTAAATCTCTGTGACTGCAACTCTGTGGAAGCAGGATGAGTCGATATCAGAGAAGCCCAGCTGCACGGCCTACAGATAGAGGATGAGAAGTAAGGAATCAATATACACCAACAACACTCATACAATAATGACAAGCGGGTTGGTAATACTGACGCCTGTTATACGGAGAGGCAATGAAAGGAAGGAACAGACGAAGCCAAGGTGAATGTTGTGAGAGTGTGGAATTAATTGAATTATTAATAACAAACGGCTGGCTCTGAGCATTTTTCAAGGTCTCCCACACTGCATGCCAATACTGAGCGCTGATTTACGGACAGCCACAAAAATTGAGGGAGAGGAGGATTCTTGACGCCACCACATCTGTCCTTGTAGCTTTGCCTGAGTGTGTGTGCTTGTGTGTTCCAAGTCAAGCCTATCCTGACACCTGCTTCGATCTGTGGGTGGAAAAAAAAAAATCTCTCAGATTTCCATTGTTTCTCAAGGCTGCAACATTTTTCTCTGTCACTCACCTGTCAGCGATGTAAATGAGCTGACTTAAGAGCTATCCATCATTTATCAAACCCAACAGCCCAGATACTTTTCCTCCGTCGTGGCAGTGCCTCCTATTTTCATTTCCCCACGTTCCGGTGCATTTTTTGTGCACGGATGTAGCAATTACCGGGAATGGGCGTGATCACTGTACCGTGGAAAGCAACAGATTCCCATCTCCTGAAATCAGAGGCGGATCAGCGTGAAGCCAGCTCCTCTGCTTCCAACACATGGCCAGAGGGGGAAAGTGAGGTCGAGATCATGGTTTCATAATTTTTTTTTTTTTTTGAAATAACATGATGTGTAAAAACACAGACGAGTTCCTTTTCGAGCTGGGGGCTAAAAATAGATGAAAGTCAGCAAAGACCCTCGAGTACGAATGGATTTATTCTTCTATGGAACATACAAGAACATACTTAGATTAAAAAAAAAAATTCTATGCAAAAAAAAGTCTCGTTAAACTGGAGTGGCTATGTTGGACAAATATGGGTCCTAAATGGCTGTAATGGGCAAATTTCTGAGGTGAAATATGAATATTTTATGATGACACTGGGTCTGATGATTTGGTTTTTGCTCATCTTTATGTGAGTTTTTGTCCTGGCGCTTCTTGGCGAGTCGCCGGCTCTCGTGTGAATAACAACACTGGCAGACTAATGCCTTGTTAGACATGAGGAACGAGCGGAGGGCGAGCTCTTTGGTCAGAGCCAGCTTGGCGGATGGAGAGAAGCCTGGCGGTGGTGGCAGCGAGAGGACGACAGAGGGTGGAGAAATGGAGGGGAAAAATGGAGGGGTAGAGGGCACCGTCTCTCGAGGCCTCTGTGCGTCGCTGCCAGTGTGTGTAAATCAGGAGGCAGCTCACGGCTGCAATGAGGTAGAAAATAAAAAAAGCATAAAACCGTCCACATGAAATAAGAGGCAAGGAGAAATCTTTTATGATGAGCCTAAATTCTCCTTACTCTGCAGTAGATCCACTGGCCGGCTTAGCTTGTCTTCTCCAGACACCGTCCATCATCGCAGTGTCCGCATATAGCCACAAATTACTCAAATTACCCCACCTGCTATTCATGTAATACATATGTAATGAGTATCCTAAATTCACGTGATTATCACTCATGGTGTCTTAATAGGCCTGTGTCAAATTCATTAATATGCATGTAAAAATGGCAGAAGATGCGAATGTGTTTGCATAAAGTTCACCAAGATGCAGAATATACTCCATCATATTTATGTTTTCATTTAACATCTGGGCCTTGGAAAGTGGAACATTTTGTACTTTCTCACATTTGGCCCACATAGATGGAGCTGAGATGGTGCCCAGTGCCAAGTCCACCCTTCCCGGGCAGACAAAATAATTTTGGAAAACTTAATCGCAGTCAAAGCACAACTACAGCAACAAAAGTGGGTCACACATGGTTGATTGCCAATTAACAGTTACTGTCAGCAATAAAAGTCTGGCTGTCAGCACTTATGTAAGTTTTTAAACCAACTTGAGACAACCGGCAGCACTCGGAAGAAGCCGAATCATCTGTCACCAAATTGCGAGCGAATGGTCAAAAAAACGTCAGAATATTTCGTACGCGAAGGGGGGGGGCGGTCTTAAATATCACGATACTGCTCAAACACAAACTGCAACACAGCGGAACTTTGCACTGATGGGCGGTAAATTAGATCAGATTATCTTGGCAAAGCATGTGGACGGCGCACATACCAAAGCCACCGGTGACACTGAGGGAGAGTGATGGCAACAATCTGATCCAGTGAGTCGGTTAGCTCAGCAAGCCTCAGGTAACTCAACCCTCATACTTTGACTTCCTCTGTCAGACGCAAAATAGCTGCTATATTAAGACATCTGACATTGAGCTGGACCCTGCACTGCAGGGCCGGGGTCATTACAAACATGGGCATCCAACGCATCTAGCACTATGGGGCAAGGAGGAAGGAGAGAAGGAGGGAGGAATGCAGCCGAGAGACAAACAGAGCGAGGAATGATCAGCATGCACAGTGACTGGCAGGTGAGCGGCTACTGTGAAGCATAAGTGTTACAATGTGGACGCATTAAAAACTACAGCATCCTCCCAGACCACCAAGGGTCATTACTCACCTCACTAACTAGTAGAGTAAATCAGTAGCGGGGCCCTGACCTGATATTAGAGCCATAGTCCTGTTCAGCCAGAGTGTAAACAGTGCCAGAGAACAGAGGCTGGAGCCCAGTAAATAATGTGTGAGCAGCAGCAGGGGGCAGAGCGTGGGAGATGTTTATAGCAGGTGGACAAACACCTGTCACTTTGATAAGCCTGATTTATCCAAAGCGACATGTCAGCACATAGCTCTCCGCGGCCTGACAGCACCGACGGCCAGCCTCATAGCAGCCTGTCAAACACGAGAGCAGGGTGGAGCTGACGCGTACAGTGAGCTGAAGAAAGAGATGACAAGAGCAAGAACAGATTTATCAGGGAAACACACGGGCCGGGACATGATGGTGATCAAGGCCTAACTTAGGACTCCCTGGAGGTTGACGATATTAGTTTTGAGACCGGAAACACCCGCTACAGTCTTAGAGAAACCCCGTAAATGTTGCAAATCTGCACGCGTCTATCCTCTCCATGTCCTCCTTCAGCTGGTTGCAGCTGTTGGAACAAGTGTGAGCTTAGAGTGGAAAAAGTGAAATGAAATGGGGAGTTCAAGATGAGAATAGATGATAATAACAACAACAACTATTATTACTATTCTATCAGTGATTTTTCGCAATTCATTGAGCAGTCAATTTTCTATTTGCGTTCTGTCGCTTTAAGGATGAGATGACTGAGAAATACTGTACGTCTACCCACACAGAGACCAAGGGGCTGGATTTGCTGGGAGACAGGGGCCACAGTGAAATGTGGTAACATAAAAGAGTGATTCCCAGCCAGGGGTACGTGTACTTCTTGGGGCACCTAAACAGTTTGCAGCTGGGATGTAGAGAGAGAGAGATTATACGTAACATACATGTTCACAATGATTTTCTAGATTGGAATTGGCCCTTATCAGCAGTTACCCTTTGAACTCTGCCTGCAGACTAGTGAGCAAACATGAACGTGAGCGGTGTGTTTTATGTATTTGAGATATACTTTAGCTTTCAAAGTGAAGTATTCCGAAAGGGAAACACGATATCTTATTCAAGCAGGCAGCAATGATGTCAAATAAAGCATTAGATCCTCATGCAGCTAAGACCACCAAAAGGATTTAAATTCTATCGTCACGAATATATCAGTAATAAAAATGCAACAGCAAAAAGAGGAGATAAGCCACTATAACGCCAAGCGGGCACATTTTAAACAGATGAATATGGAGCCTGTTGTGAAGATGCTTTTGGACTGACAGTCCTCCACAGCCACACAATGTGGAGGATATAAATGGCAAGATGATGAGAGGAACAGATTAGAGGAGATTAAAGCGTGATGGAGCTCCGTCCAGCCCTCCTGGACCTGTGAAGCTAAACTGGGTAAATTTACGAAGTGGACCTGTAAGATTTGTAAGCTGCACACTACGGTCTTTGTCCTCAGACAGTGGAGACACTTGAGCCTCCACTCACTCTTTGCTGCTCTCAAAGGGCAATTAACAAGAGGCAAGGGTGTGGTGCTTGTAACAAATGACCCCTCTAGTCCCATGTATTTACAAGTCTGCCACTAACCCCATCGCTGCTCATAATATTACACAGAGGCTATTGAAAAACCGCTGAAAGCAATTACACGTCCGCAGCTGCAACAGAGCAGAAATCTAACATTACAGCCCTCAAAAATCGCCTGTTATCTTAGCCAGCGTTCACTTGAAATACACAACGGCAGTGTTTGTGCAGTGTCAAAAGCCGTTTGAGGACATCTTAACTCATCAGCTGCACAAGTTGTAACAGCACCTGACCTCAATTAAAAGTGACTTCAATTTAAAAAGTGTCTATATCAGATTTAAGGGTTTAGTCCAGGAGAGAGGCTTTAATGGAATGCTGACGGAGGGCCAGTTGGAGAGGTAATACATTTCCTGCGAAATGCCAGGGGATCCCACATAAATAAGCCTGTGTTATTCCTGACAGAAACTCTCGATGATGTTATGTGGTGATGTACGGCTAAATAACCTGGTTAAAGAGCAGCAGAGCGGCTGACATCTTGATCAAGACCACCTCTCTACAGTGGTATAGATCAAGTCTCCAGAACATCTCTCTCATCCCAGGGGTGGATGTATGAAATAATGATGTACGTTATCGTGCTCACTCTCGATTTGTTGCTATTTCTGGGAAATTAGTGTGTTGATATAGCAGCGGAAGGACATCAAAAGGTTATTTAGCTCTCCAATAGTTGGTGTCAGCTCTGTGTATTGAACGTAATCTGTCCTTAACAAGAATTGTGTTTCATATTTCCATCATCTTTCTCAAACTGTCTTCGATTCATTATTACGCATCAGCTGGATCTATATATATTTGGCCACTAAAAAGTGTGTCTTTATGGTTGCAAGTATTAATTAGTGAATTAGTGATATTCTGGTATCATTAGTGTAATTTACTGCCCGCTAGATTAATGGCACAGTGGCATTTATCTATGAAACATTATATCTTGATGTTAAATTGCAATAAAAGGACCTGTATATTCTGATGATATGGCCGTCCAAATCTAAAGGGGGATGGGGGTGTAGTTGACATCCATTAAGGAAATCCTTTATTGGCACATAAAAATGAGAGGCAATATTTAGCCTTATGTGCCTTTGGCAACCTAACCCATAGCCTAACATTAAAAGGAGGACTCTTAGGGGGAATACCAAGCTTCGTCAGCAGTAAAGCAATATTTGTGTTTATGCATTAATAAGTCCACAACTCAAAATGAACACAAAGCATGTTCAGGAGTCTCATAATCTACCTAAATTATTGAATAATGCAGCCAGAGCGAATATTGTCAATAATGTATTGTAGAAACATCTTTTTGCACTCTCCACTTGGACTACATCCCCGTCCGCCCCTAAAACAAAGACGCGCCTCTCTCTATATCCAATGTAGTATATTCAATAACTAATTATGGTAATTCATTACATCTCCAATTAGCAGAGAGGCTTTATCGCTGCACTCTGCCATAAAGAGCAGGATTTATGTTGGCTTTGAATGTCACCCAGAGGACAGAGGACCAGCACATCATTCAAGGGGAACAAAACAGAGAGACAGCAGCATGGGAGGAAGAAAGAGAAGAGTGGGAGAAAAATACAGCGAGTCATTGGTTAATGAGTGTATTTTCCTTGCCTTTCATTTTCTCACAACCTTGAAAAAACCTTGACAAGCTTCCTTTGTCTGAGCTGAAAACCAGCCTGCCGCTCTGATGGCTTAAACACTAACTTTTGCGTTTGTGAGACAGTAAAAAGATATGTACAGTATGTGTGTAACCTCTGCGAGATCTGGCCAGCTAATGCCACCTCGCCTGCTGTCAAACAGCCCCTCAGAGGCCGATAAGCGCCCCTGCTATCCGTGTGGGTGGCTGTCTTATTAGTGCACCTCACAGTTTCAGTCAGGCACACAGCACAGCCAGCCATCTGCCACACTGTGCTCCTCTGCCCAGCCGAGTCTCCCAGGTGCCGTTAAAAACACAGCGCCCCTTTGAAGCTCCTACGCGGAAATGCTGACCACATGACTAGACCGCTTTGGCATAAAAATAAACGAATCCCCACATTCAGGTAGATATTCTATATGCTAACAGAATAGAACACGGACGGTCGACGCATTAATGCAGGGAAAAAGTAGATCGGTTGCATAGATTCTAATATCAGAGACAGTCTCTTCTGTTTGTCATCATTGCACATTGTTGTTTTCTGCTTTGAGCACAATTTGTGATTTGGGTTCCAGGGAAAATATAAACACTTGGCCTGATGTATTCCAGCATGGTGATCTGTGACCTTTGCAGATGCTCTATTGCCACCTTGTGGCTAAACTGGCAGGTTCAGCCTCCTTTTTTCCCTTGTGAAGGTTTTTTTAGAGGGTTTTTCCTTCTTACGTAGAGAGCTGTGGGCTGGGTCGGGAACTGCTGTCATTATGTGGGCCTGTGAAGCCCTTTGAGACATTGTTTGTATATTTGGCTATACAAATAAATTTGACTCGACTTCAGTATTAAAAATGCCCTGAAACATGTGTGTTGAAATCTTTTATTCACATCTTGGAATTGATAACATACGTGCCCAGAGTGTGAAATGTGAATGAAACTAGCTTTGATAGAAAATAAATACAAACATGAAGAGCAAATACATTACAAAGGCTGAAATCATTTCATCCAATTAGTCTGTCACACTGGACATTCCTGCAAAATGACACAAAATTGAGTCCAATATATTCCAATAAACCAATCCTTCAGGTTTGAACATAGTAAACGAACTGCTAATAAGGTCTGACCTTGTAATGGTTGCATTTATGTGTCATACAGCTCCAGCAGGTAGTCTTTGGGGACGATTCCTATTGCACCTTTCATCTCTCCAACCCACCAGCCAAAGTTCTGGTAATTCTGTGAAACACAAGACAAAGAAAAGATTTGAACAGGTTGAAGAAAAACACAGATTTATGAAAAAATGATCCAAAGTATAGTTGTTTTGTTAAAGTGATTGGATTTTTATAACATGTAAAAACACAGCACAGTGGAAAAAACTCCTTCTGCAACAATCATTCCAAAATGATCCAATAAGACAAATGTCACCCCCTCTTCACCCTCATCTGTTTGTTTTCTACAACCATCAACAAAAGCTTCATCCTCATCGCCAACCTTATTCTTATTCTTGGGTATCAGTCTGCAGACACTTTCCTCCGATCTGCACAAAAACCTCAATGTGTGCATAGCACGTCACGTATAAATCTGTCAGGGTGCGACAAGTAATAGCTCCAAATGGCTGTCAGCATGCTGAGATGTAAGGCGGGCGCTGTGAGGAGAGATCTGAGACCAGAAGAGCATACCCCTCTCTCTTTGGCCAAGAGCCTGACCTCACATCAAAGTCTTCCCGGGACATGAATCAAACCAGAGATCACATACTGCTCTGGCTGAAGGAAAAGAGGCCTGCACAATGTTTCAACCCCGCCAAAAAAATAAGAAAAGAAAATGAGAGACAAGCCGAGCATCTCTGTGTCTTCAATCCCAGGACTGATAAATGGATGGAGGTATTAGACCCAGAGATTACAGTACCAAACTACGACCGGTGATGGAGCCTTCCTCATACTGCTCGACTCACTGTCCACATCACACCGACACAAACAAACGATGAGCATCAAACTACACGTCACGCATCAATTACTCTGTGTGTAAATGTCACATTTGTTTCATTAACGTGTCACGATGAAAATGATATTTTATCACAAGGCCCTGGAGGATAATACAGCAGATTGACATGAGGGGTGTGTACAGGTCAAGTGAAGTGAGAGAGAGAGAGAGAGAGAGAGATCGAGTGAGAGTATGTGTGCGTGTGTGCGTGATGACTTCCTGCAGCTCGCCTTTGAAAGTGGCAACACCTCATTGCGCAGTTGTACTCTGACAAATAAGTCACGGTTGAGTGAGTGCGGGACTTAACATGGGAATATGTACGCAGAGCTGTCGCAGACTAATGAGAGCTGGAGGAAGGGAGCAAAGACCCCCCACTGTGACTGCACACACCATACGTGACACACACCATACATTAGGGTGCACGGCTACAACCGCCACAGCACACCTTTATTGTGTCAGAATGGATTGTTCCGTTTACAGGCACAAATTGTGGAAAAGCGGCCAAGTGAACGATCTGCAGGCGCCGCAACGGTCGCAGCAGCAGCATTACTGCGGGTTCAGATTGTGTTTCCATCTTATCAACCCATTGATCCACTTAAGTTAAGTGAGATCCCACATCCCTGGGTTTGTTTTATGTGCTGCGAGGTAAGATGGGAGGGGCTGGGTTGCATATCTGGACAACACACTCTCAGTCAGGTCCTATAATCAACACCCCGGCCTGACTGGGGGGTCTCGCGGCTGTAACACTACAGCTATT